>CAUYPK010089198.1:0-26091 GCA_963574355.1 Loris lydekkerianus | reverse complement strand
GGGGGTTACGGTGGTGTCACGGTCGGTTGGTACGTGGGTGGGGGTGGGGGGGGTAGACTGGGGGAGGGGAAGGGTGGGGGGCCGGGGCGGGGAGAAACGAGTACGGAAACGGACGGGGGGAGGGGAGGGGAGACAGGAGGAAGGGAAAGGAAGGGGTGAGGGGAGGGGAGACAGAAGTAAGGGAAAGGAAGGGGGGAGGAGAGGGGAGGCAGGAGGAATGGAAAGGAAGGGGTGAAGGGAGGGGAGACAGGAGGAAGGGAAAGGAAGGGATGAAGGGAGGGGTGACAGGAGGAAGGGAAAGGAAGGGGGGAGGGGAGGGGAGACAGGAGGAAGGGAAAGGAAGGGGGGAGGGGAGGGGAGAGAGCCGGCAGCAGGCACTCGGCTGAGGAGACTCGAGAGGACTGAGCAAGGGAGTGGGCGGTAGGATGGAGGGAAGAGGGAAGCAGAGTAGCGAGAAGGGCGAGAGCTGAGCCCAGGCGGTGAGCGAGTCTTAGAGCAGAGGAGTCTGCAGACCCGACCCCGAGGCCACGCAGAGACTGGCCGGGAAAACTGTCTCCACCCTCGCTTCTGTCCCTGCTCTCCGGGGGACTCGGGTCTCGCGGGTGCAGCCCGCGCGCGGCCAGGGGGGAGGGGCTGCGGGGCAGGGGCCGGACGGGGGCAGGGGCCGGACCGGGGCAGGGGCCGGACTGGGGCAGGGGCTGGACCCGGGCAGGGGCCGAACTGGGGCAGGGGCCGGACGAGGCCAGGGGCGGGGCTGGACCGGGTCAGGGGCGGGACGGGGACAGGGGCGGGAGGGGGGCAGGGCCGGACCGGGGCGGGGGCGGGGCGGGGGCGGGGGCGGGGGCGGGGGCCGGACAGGGGCAGCCCGCGGCTCCCTTCCCTGGCGGGCGGCGCGCGGAGGGCGCGGCAGGCGGAGCGCGCGCTGAGCCGCTGCGTCCTCGCCCCGCAGGTGGAGCTCCTACCCGACCGCGACCGGGACCCGGACAGCGACGGCACCAAGATCAGCGTGAGTGTCCCCGCGCGGGCCCGGCAGAGCCCCGCAATTCCCTGTCCCGGGAACAGTTGACTTTGCCAAGGCAGGATGAGCGCCACTCGGTACATAAAAATGGAAGCAATTTAGAGTCCATACATAAAATTATGCATTTTAACCACGTCAACGTCTCAACAATTAACTAGAGAATCATTTTGTTCTAAAAAGCGTTTGTGTGACACTTTTTATTCATGCACTTTTAGCGGTTACCTAAAGCTCTGAGGTGCTAATATCTATTATGGAAATAGATATCCATTACTGGGAAGTAAAACGCCAATGTAGGTAAAATACTCGGCATCCAACAGGATGTTGAAATTGTAAAGACATAAAAACTCAATTTTGCATGTCATTTATAATGTTCACAATGCCCAATATTTCCAATGCTGCTCAAAAATCATATAAATATAAAACCAAAAGCTTATATAAAATATAAAACCATTATTGGAGGAGGTTTACCTATTGTAAATACAAATTTGTACTTCTCCTCTATTGGTTATTACTTTTAATAATTGTCTATAAAATAAAAGAAAGAAAACCTTTTTTGCTCTATCTTAAATGAAGCCACAAGCTATGTAGAATCACCAAGTATTAATAATATTGCTTGATTTGATAAATAAAAAACAAGTTTTTCATTACTAAAATGAAATAGTTATATGATTAAAAAGAAGGAAATTGTTTTAGCATAAATGTATTATTACTATTTGTTTCTGGGAAAATAAAAACCCAATGACATTTTAAAAGGAAATTAATCTGAGGGCTTTTACACAACACCATCCAACAGTACAAAGTTGAGGTTACATCATAATTAAAAGTACAAGTACATTGAATACAGAATCAAATCTGTGACCTAAATGCGTAATCTCAACATGGAAGAAATGGCAAAAGAAGAAAATATATAAACATGAGACTCCAATTTGTAACTTACAAAAATCACTGACTTTTTATGAATATTTAATTTGTTTCCAATGTTAGAAAAGCCTATTGATAAAAATCGATGAGCAGAGCTTTCCTGCAGTATTTAATTTCCACACACACCTGCTGGTTGACTCTCCGTCACTCTTTTCCAGCCTCATATTATCTAAAGACCTGCAGCAGCAGCCCTGCACATCCTGACCCAGAAATTCACAACTGTTAACAGTACTGTCTATTACCTATACCTACAGTCATAAAATCTAGTGAGTTGAAAAGAGTTTTAGATACCTAAGGAGGCAGAAGGAAGTTCGTCCCCAGTTTAGTCACAGTGTTGCCTTGAACATACATTCTAAACCATTAACTATTAACTTCAATTTTCCAGAACAGCTTTTTTTTTTTTTTTTTTTTTTTGAAACCAAGTCTCACTTTGTTGCCCTCAGAAGAGTGCTCCGTGGGGTCACAGCTCACAGCAACCTCCAGCTCTTGGGCTTAGGCAATTTTCTTGCCTCAGCCTCTCAAGTAGCTGGGACCACAGGCACCTGCCACAACACCCAGCTATTTTTTTTGTTGCAATTTGACCGGGGCTGGTTTTGAACCCGCCACCCTTAGTATAGGGGGCTGACGCCCTACTCACTGAGCTGCAGGTGAGGCCCTCCAGAACAGCTTTTATAAAATACTGACATAAGCTCCACCCACTGGATGCAGACTTAATGTTTCTGCATTAATCAGAGTGTGAGTGTAATTTTTACTAACTCCCCAGATGATTCTAATGTACAATGTTGAGAATTACTGACCCAAACTCCCCAAACCTCAGTTTACTCAACTATAAAATGAGATAATTATAAATAATAATAATAACAAATGTTCTGACTACCTCAAACTTTATTAGGAGATTTAACCTAGAATATATGTGAAACTATTGATTTCCATTATTTTGCAGTATTAATATATTTATACATAATTTTACATTCAGATAAAAACATACTCTAATTGTTCAAATGTTGGGAATCTTTTGTATATATAGCACTCACTATATATAAAACACAGATGGCTACTTCTCAGGTTTTCTTAATTAGTTATGGCCGTTTGAAAGTGCAATGGCCTCTAGCAGGGCAGAATAAGTAAATTTCCACCTCCTTTACTTTTTCTTTCTCTTTCAAAATCAGCCAAATCTTTACATCCTGAATGTCGTATGCAAACATTCATTCTGTCCGTCCTGCTAGTAACCTGGCATAAACGTTAATTAAACAAAAATAAGAAAACCAACTTCAGTTTTGAAAATCAAACCTGTGTTTTGGTGAGGTGTCCCAAGTTCCTATAGCATGCAATTCCTCTCCTGTCTGGGCGTGAGACTTCAGGGACTAACCTGCACCCTGAGCTGGGCCACCCTACACCTGTGGGGTAGACTGCCTCAAAAAATTGAGAAGAAAAATATTTACTATACAGCTATTTTAACAGTTTCTTCAGTAGCTGGTGGACTTCTTCAAAGTCCACCATGGGGATAAAAGGGCATCTCCACTCAAACTGTTGGGATCAGCAAAATGTCTTGGTGATTTCCCAGAATGTTGGGGGAATGTGTGTATAGCCAGAGAGAAGAGGCGATGCTGTAAGCCCCTGGAGGCGGCCCCGTGGCTGGTGCTGTGTTCAGCCGGGTTAACCAGACAAAGGCCATCCCAGGAGGAAAGATGGGACCTGCTACTGGAGCCTGGGAGGCAGGGCTGCATGGAATGGCCCCTGGGTCTGTGAGTCCAGTCGATAGGGAAACAGAGAAGTCAGACCTTCAGATCCGACATCAAGGAAACCAGAGCTCCTCGGCTGTGACCCTTTCATTCCCCAGCACTCGTGGGCTCAGGGTAAAGAACGGGAGCAAAACCATTTGATGCAGCCCTTTGTTTTTTCACCCGCACTTTTTCAGACAGTGAAAGTCCAAGGCAATGACATCTCCCACAAGCTTCAGATTTCCAAAGTGAGGAAAAAGGACGAAGGCCTGTACGAGTGCAGGGTGACGGATGCCAATTACGGGGAGCTGCAGGAGCACAAGGCCCAGGCCTACCTGAAGGTCAACGCCCACAGCCACGCCCGCAGGATGCAGGCCTTCGAGGCCTCGCCCATGTGGCTGCAGGACGCGAAACCCCGCAGGAACGTGTCCGCGGTCCCCGGCAGCATCCACAGCCCCGCCACCCGCCGCGCGCACGCCACCTCCAGCCCGCACGCCGTAGCCAAAATCCCCAAGCAAAGTCCGCAATCAGGTATGAAACCCGTTTTGAGCCTTTCAATTTACCTCTCACAAACCCTCCAGGGACCGGTCAAGTAGTGTAGGCAGATTTAGACATGCTGGGTTTGACCCCTGGAGAGCAGTTCGCTGGAAACAGTCGCAAGACGTGTGGCCCCGAGCGTTGAGCTGGCCAGCTCCAAGGACGTGGGTCCGGCCGGCTAGACACCGGCCAGGCTCCCTGTCCAGGAGGTCTAGGGGCTGGACTTTTTTTTTTTTTTCTTTCTATATTTACACATTCTAAGAACAATAAATCATGTACTGTCGGTTACATTACCAAGGATGTTCATTTCCTGTACAGATTTTTGTATCGATAACGACCCAAATTAAGAGCCTTTCACCTAATCAAAATGTAAATGAAAGAGACACGCCATGCCCTACACAGCCAGTGGCCCATAGCTGGAAGGAAGCAGGGCTGCTGGCTGAGGGCTGTGGTCCTTAGGAGGAACCCAGCTGCAGCAGCCTCCAGGCCAAACGCTCAGGTGCATGCTTGGTAAGGCAGCTGTGCAAGTTAAAGCTGTTATTTTTTTTTTCACTTAATTATTATTAAATCATAACTGAGTACATTTATGGGGTACAATGTGATGATTTGAAATACAATGTTATCAAATGCTTACATCAAACAAATTAACAAAACCATCACCTCGTTTTTTTGTGGAGAGGAGCGTGAGTGGAAGGAGGACTTTTGATGGCATCCCACCTAATGTGCACAAGGCAAGGGTACATTTCAAAACAACTAAGAGTGTATTATAAATGTCCTGATAAATGTTTTGAACAGCGTTATTTATGCAGTCATTAAGCGCATGGAAGTTCTAACCTTGACTGGGGATAGAGGCTTCTTGGAATGAACAGTACCCTACACACACCCCTGCAGCTGCCTGGATTGTCTCAAATACTTGACATGCTGTAAGATGAAGGGAGCACAAAAATATCCAATTTATCCTTCTTTAAGTTTTTCCCTTTACATTTTATCATTGAAGAATTATTGATTGATAATTTTCTATGGGTCATAGAGGGTGATTTTCTATGAGTAATAGAAAATTATACTGTTAATATAAAAGGTCTCTTTAGCCATTAAATTAAAAAAAGATCCCTTTATCAGATCTCTGAGAGCGCCTCTGATATTCTGATCAAAGATATCTATTTAGGGCAGCACCTGTGGCTCAAAGGAGTAGGGCGCTGGGGGTGGGTTTAAACCCACCCCTGGCCAAAAACTGCAAAAAAAAAAAAAAAGATATATATTTAATACATACAAGAGCTGTCCGGAAAGTGTCCTACCATGTATATCTCTATTTTTCATATTATATGGTGGAAGACTTTCTGGACAGCCCTCGTATGTCAAAAATGAAATGTATATGAATATATGTATGTGTGCACGTATATAGACACACATACATACATATCCTTAGGTCCTTATGCTTTTGCAGTAATATGTGCAAACACACACAGGTTTCCCCAAATGCTTTACATCCTCAAGTATGTGGTTTGTACATTTGTAGGGTCCTTGGCTCAGGGTCTCTGTGACTTTGCACTGCCTTTGAATGTCGATGTGCAACTACCCCAGCGTGCCCTGGTTATGGATGTTTATGTCAGTCTGATGTATAGATGGCTTGGCCTTCTTTTGTCATCTCTTTCATTTCCCACATTAAAAGATAAAACTGAGTTAGTGAAAGTACGTGTATGTGTGTCCATACACATATATACACCTTAGTCACAATTTTGTATATTATTAACAAAGATTTAATCTCTTTGGAGACACTGCCCCCTCTTCCTTCACACTATCGAAAGAAGAATCCAGACCCTCCATGTAAAATTACAAAGTAGTCTCAGCAGACAATTTACAACCTAATTAATGAGAACTCCAAATTTATTAGCCTACCTAGACTATTCCAAATTTGATGTCATAAATCCGTTCTGTGGAATAAAATCAAACAGATTACCTATTCTAAATGAAAGATTCTAAGCATAAAGTATTTTATCTATTTCTAGAATATTTTAATTACTTTAGGGTTAAATAACACACTCTAAAATATATCTTCAGTTTAATATCTTTTTCTTAGCCCTATGATTGGAGATTAAGTAGTAAACTCTAGAATCTTTTATAGCAATTTTAAAACATGACTACTCATTTACCATCTCATCACCAGCCTTGCTCTTAAATACAAAATTGTTTTTTCTATAGTTAAGGGTAAAGAAATGCTGACTCATGAAAGCCAGTATTTACTGAAAGTGCTTTTCAATAAAATAATCTGCTTATAAGGCGGTGCCTGTGGCTCAAAGGGGTAGGGCACCAGCCCCATATGCCGGAGCTGGTGGGTTCAAACCCAGCCCTGGCCAAAAACTGCAAAAAATAATAATAATAATAATAATCTGCTTACAGCAAACAATCTAAAATCTCTTGAAATATTTAATTTCTATCTTTTTCCCAGTGAATTTTGGAAAATACATGATATACTTTTATGGACATTTTCTAACTTCTATTTCCAAGGCTGGGGTGGCCTAGCCACCCATTCTATTTATGTGTAAGTTCTGAAACTTGCACAAGTATTGTATGTAATATAATATCTGGTGTGGATATTTATATATTATATTCACTGTAATACCCACATTCTGATTTATAATTTTGCTTGATCATTTTCAGATTATATTCAAATAAAGCTTATTTCAATATCCATGCTTCTTTCATTCATCCACCTTCCACATCCCTTCAAGGAACTCATGTGCAGGCACAGGGACAGAAAAATGGGAGGAATGCTTTCTCCCTTCTCCGTTTAGTTTGTGAGAAAACAAAACATTTATCATGTATCTTTCTTTTATTGTCATTCTTTAAAGCAAGACATGGTCAAGGCACCAACATTAAGATCTTGCTTTTATAGGCCACGAGCTATCTTGTACCAGCCTTTTGTCTTTTATTATTTGATGCAAAGAAGCTTTACCCATTGTATATATGACACCATAATATCAAACCCTGTCCCAACAGCTGGTTCATCTGCACTTTTATTTCCATAATAATCTTTGACTTAGCCAACTAAATTATTTAGTCTGAAACACTTAACTCTTAATTAGCACTATTTTTTTGTCAAAGAATTTCTGTCTCTATGAAAGGAAAATATTATCTGAATATAACTTATATTAATCTTAAAATTGTTGTACAATTAGCCAGTTTTCCTAAAGTAGACATTTACATGAAAAAAGAAAACAGACAAGATTCTCTTGCCATCTACATGTCACAAGAATAACATAGAATCTAGTGGTTAGTATGGCTAGTCCCATATCTTTTCCAGACATTTTGCTAAAAGTTAGTGAACATATGATTGTCCCTTCCTGCCTGAAAATGTTTTTTCATGTTATAAATATTTTCATAATTATAAATTAAAATTTTTAGCTTTAAAATTATGTTAATTATACCTCCACTTTTTAACCAACAGGTAAAAGTAAAATAATGAAGAAAAATGCTTTAACCAAACAGACTAAAGTTGGCTTTGCAAACACTTCAGAGGGTCTCATCTCCAGCTCCTTGGAACCCTCTCCAGTTTTGTTGCCCTGTCCAGAGTTGCTCAGGTCGCACCCACCCCTTTTGTCTTCAACTACAAAAAGCTCAGAAAGAAAATGCCTTTAAACACAATGTCTGAGGAAACCAATACCTGGAATTAAAAGTTGAAGGCAGGTCCAATGGGTGATCTACAAAGGGAGAATTCCTCCTCCTAGCTGGTGGTGTCAGGGAGGGCACCCTTGGTGGAGGGACAGCAGGATCTGATCTGAAGAGTTGTGCCCAACAGTGACTAGGAGAGAGAAGCCATAGGGTCTCCCCAAAATGAAGCCCTTTGGCTCCTTTGCACAGAGAGCAGGGATTTCCTTCAGCTCCCCGCTCCACACCCCAACATGCTAAGCCACTCTCTGCTTGTTTCTCCCTATCTCATTCAGGGTCTCCAATCCTTTCAGAAGCCAGGCACCGCCTCCCTGGTGAATGTCAGCTGTCCTTCCTTTGTTCTCTCAGCCTTCCTTCTTGTCTACTGATTCCTCCTTGCCACCTTTACAAACAGGCGAGCAGAAGTCTGAACAGCATGCTGCTGGGTGACCTCTCAGGAGGTGGTGTGCCACTGGCTCCTGCCACCCTGGGGGCCCTGTGTGCTGGGCTTCTCCTCCCCATGCCCAAGTCTCTCTCTCCACCCTATTGGCCTGTTGCATTCCAAATGCTGTCTTATAAGCCCCTGGTGTCTCTTCTTTCTGTCTCCACAGCCCCCGTCTCCTCCACCCCAGCTCCTGGGCAGCCTCTGTCCTCCCACCAGGCCTTCTTGATGCCCGGCCTCACCCTTCCTGCCTTCACGGGCTGCTTCCCATTCACTGGCTCTGAGCATCCGCTCCTCTTGTTTGTTGGCTTCCCCACCCAAATTCTCTCTTAAATGTAATTCTTCTCCCGTTCTCCACTCCCTGGCCTTCCCTTTTCCATTTCTATGGTCTTGAACCCTCACTTACCCTTGAAAAACTGTCCATTCACCTTCATGTTTCTTATTTCTCACTCTTGTCCTCCAAACCACACAGAGGTCCCACAAGCACTATGGAGGATTAAGATGACTGGACCCTGGTCCACATTCCACTCACTGATATGCAGGGCCTGTGTCCCTTCCCCTTGAGCTCAAGCTGGCCTGTGAGCACTTTGACCAAAAAGTATGAAGAAGTGATGCTTTGTCAACTCCAGACACAGCCTTTAAAGGGACTGGAAGCCTCTACTCTGAGCTCTTAAAAGCCAGCCACTCTGTAAGCCATACATAGACCTTCAGACCACCTTATGAGTAAAGCCCCAGCCACGGTGATCAAGGACCCACAGGACCCTGCCTCCATTGCACCAAGCTCCAGCTGCCATCTCATCACAGCTTGAAGGAGGCTGAGCCAGCAGTGCCCAGCTGCATGCAGAGAACAGCTGGGTGAGAGATAATAGTCCACTGTAGTTTTAAGACACTGGGTTGCAGGGAGGTTTGGTCCACAACAAAAGATACCCCAATCAGGCACCTAATGCTGGACAATTCAAAACCGAATTTATTATCTAAGCTTTCTGACCAAAAAGAAATGTTTTTGCTCCAGTATTCCCGAATTCTTTTAATAACAGCATCACAATCACAGGTCTTAAGGAAAACTTGAAATGTTCATACCTCCTTCTCTGTCAGGTGCTACATAGAATCGTCCTAATAATCATCTCCCTAAAACACCCAGGAAAACTGCATTTTTACTGATCTACCAATCCTAGTTTCATTCTCAACATAAACTCTCATCACTTGTCTCATCTATTCCAACAGTTTCTAATAATTCTTCTGTTTCAATTCTAATATAAGGAACATAACACAATAGATTGTGAATCATTAAGTGATTATGATTTCTGGAGCACCACCACTGATTTTTGCAGGTTCATCTCCGACCTTGTGTCCCCAGGGTTACTAATTCTCACACACAGTCTTCCTACTTGGGATCCTGAATGTTTTCAGATACTTTCTTACCTCTGTGACTTTGTAAATGATATTTTCTTTGTCTGGGTCTTTCCCAGTTTGCTAAATTCCTACTCAAACACAAGTTCTTTGATGCTCTTTCCTAATCTCTTCCTCAGAACTGGCTGTTTTCTCATCCGTTCTCCTCAGCCATTTGCTCACACCTACTTTGGAGTCCTTACTGGACCTTGTCCCTTCCTCATTTCCTCCTCGAGCTGCTCAAAGTGCCACATCCTGGGACTGCACCCTCTCAGTCTCAGGCAAGTCAGATTGGCTGACACCCACCTAGGGCTTTGTGGCTACAAATACTATAACTTGCATCTGCATTCTTCTAAGTATCTTCTTGAACAAAGAGAGCTCATGTTTTCATTCTCTTGTTTGTATAATTACGTTTTCATTGATAGATAATTTTGCTACTATATCAGACTTTCAAAGGGGGTGTTTTCTGAAACTGACTAGTGCAGCCAACCTATATAAGACTCACCAGAGGCTTCCTAAAGATTCAGATACCAGGACTCTACCCTGCACCCACTGAGTCAGCATCTCCCTAGAACCAGAAATAAGCATTTTTATGTTCCAGAAATTATAAGAATCATTAGCTTTAAAAGTTTATTTCTGGGTGAGAAAAACAAATTTGTATCATTTCCTAGGAGATGTGTGTCTGTGTGGGTCACATGAGTAAACACTTTGTTAGAGACTCTGTTCTTCTGCTGTCAGATTTTCTAGGGTGAAGATGGACTTTTTTCGAAGCTGTTCACTTCACCCCTGAGCTCAGCAAGTGGTATTTATAAAAAAACTGGGTGCAGTGTTTTCATGTGTGGAGTCCACAGCCACTCAGCAAGAATGCTGACTCTCTGAATTCCCAAGTGTGATGGTTGCGTTTTCACCCTCAGGTGAACCTGAGCGTTTATAGGCCATGGCTGTCAGAAGCCACAGCCACAGAAGTCACTGCTGTGATGGCCATGGCAGCTCTGCAACAGTGGCCTCGGCCAGCAGGAGTGATCTTGAAACAGAATCTCATAGCTGTTACGAGGGAGATAAGGAGCTGAGGGTGTAGGAGCTTGTTTGCCTGATTTAATATACAAGGAAATGGTTTGAGCTAGTCAGTCATATAATTCAGACCTTAACGTTGATTTTGGTTTAAATGATCCAAGTTGGCTGCTTACACAGGTTAAATTAATTTGATCATTGTAATTCTATCAGTTAAATGGCTACTACGTAAATCAAGTGTGAATAAGATGAAAAATAGATTTGAGGCAATGATTTGGATAATCAGGCCAAGGAATCTACTGGAGCAATGTTTAAACCAGAATTATGTAGATTAAGAGTCTATAATGATTAAATTCTCCTATAAACCGCATTTAACTTTAGTCATGAAAATTCAGTAACAATTTGGGCCTATAATACCAAGGCCCAATTGTGGGCTGGGTAGCTTCTTAAGTCACCATTGGCCATGTGATGGTCCACTTGGGACTACCAGGTCCTCTGTAATTGAGGAGACCGGAAGCAGAATTTGCCAGTGTTCTAAGTTTTTGTCTCTAGGATTCCTTGGTCCTTGTGATTTCAGGAAGTTGCCATAGGAGCAGTTTCTTGGACAGATGGCCACAGGGTTGGGAGATGCTGGAAGACCTCCCTCTGTTGGTCAAAGTAACACACATCCTAAAAGAGAAAGGAAGGACCAAGCCTCCTTCTTCCAAGGACCACCTCCAGCACTGACAGCCTGACACAGGAACATTCTTCTGGGTTGTGGAGGGCGTGCCCCTGGCTCTGACTAGTCCCCAGCGGAGGCAACAGTGCTTGGCGATGGTGGGGGACAACAGGTACACATCTCAGCTCTGTTGCTGGTGGCTGTGTGCAGCTGTTCTCATTCCTGAAACAGAAAGCACAGTAAAATCTTCACAAGGTTTTGAGGATTAAATAAAATTGTATACATACAATTTCAGGTCTTCATAAGACCTCAATACATGGTAATTAGTTATTATAATAAAAAATACTATGATGACTTGGGCTTATATAAGATTATTATCATCAGCAATGAAATGATGAGACCAAATGGACCGTACAGGTGGTCCCCAAGCCCAGAGCTGTTTGAAATGCAGCCACAAAGCAGGAGGTAAGACCAAGCAAACACAAGAAAGTTTCATCTATATTTGTAGCCAATCCCCATAGCTGGCATCACCACCTGGGCCTGGTCTCCTGCCACCCCAGCAGAAGCGTTAGATTCTCACAGGAGCATGAACCTGCTATAAACCGAGCTTGGGAGGGGTTGCACCCCTTACTGGAATCCAATGGCTCAACCATTCCCCACCCCTCACCTGTGGTCTGGTTCCTGGTGCCAAAATGTTTGGAGACCTCTGGTCTATACCACCTGGTTCTCCTGGGCAAGTATTTTACTTGTTGGGTGTATGGAAGTGATGAATTAAAGAAGGAAAACAGGGTCTTCATTTCTGGCTTAGTCTTATGATTTATAATTCCAGAGCTTTCCTCTTCTGTCACAATGTCATTAATTGATGATAAGTTGCTCTCTACATAACCATAACATATTAGCTACCAGCTGTCATGCCCCAGGTTGTTATTAGATCTCTATTGTAAAACACAATACAATTCCAAAGGATTTTCAAGAATTTAAACTGTGACCTGAATAAAGAATATTTACAAGCCACAATTCTATAATATGGCTGTTACCTTAATTAAATTCAAGCCTTTAAAAATGATTTTCTGAATTTTTAAAATCATAAAGTAATTAACAATACATCTGAAAACATAAACAAGTGAGAATATTTTTTAAAAGTCTTAAGAGGAGAGAAAAATAAAATGGAAATGGATACTAATGATGAAAATGTCCTAGTGTGTGGTGCTGGATAAACACAGATTGATTCCCAGACTCACCAGGCAGCTTGTTATTTGTATGAGGGGCTCACAAAATCTCTCTGAACCTCAAAGTCCTTATTTATAACACTCGTATGGGAATACTCAACCATTTTCAGTATTCAGTGAGATAATGGATTTTAAACATTCCGTAAACTCAGCATGTGAGTAAGCTCAGCAATGGCTAATTTTCTTCCTTTTTACCTACCAGATGTAAAAATATGTTGTTAAGTAACTATGATTTAAGAGGATAATAAAGAAACATAAATATGAATAAAAATTAAAGAAAATAAAATAATCCTGCAAAGTTCTAAAATTATATAAAATAGTATCTTGTCTGATGAATTAAAAAAAATATTAACCAAGAATTTCTTTGCCAAAGGAAACATAGTACCACAATTGACAATATATATATACAAATGAACTCTGATTAAAGAGCTAAACAGAAAGGAAAGTTAAATATGGGAAGATTAGCATAAAATCAGAAGCGTGAGGTTCAAAGGTTTAAAGTTACAGGTGGCATCCGTAGTTCAGTGGGCAGGGCACCAGCCACATACACCAAGACTGGCGGATTCAAACCCGGCCCAGGCTAGCTAAAGCAACAATGACAACTGCAACAAAAGAATAGCAGGGCATTGTGGCAGGTGCCTGTAGTCCCAGCTATGTGGGAGGCTGAGGCAGGAGAATCGCTTAAGCCTAAGAGTTTGAGGTTGCTGTGAGCTGTGATGCTATGGTACTCTACCCAGGTTGACAGCTTGAGATTCTGTCTCAAAAATCAATCAATCAATAAAGTTACAAAATAATTTATAAATGAGAGGCTATGTTAACCAGTTTGTTGCAAGTATTTCAAACTATATAAAACCAGCACATTGTACCCCATAAATGCTATGATTTAATTTTTAATTTGTTTAAAAAAAGATTAAATTTTTAAAAAATGCTAAAATGTAAAAGAAAAAAGATAATAACATTTTACTGTAAATAGTTATAAACATTTGTTTAATTTGAACGAATGTAACTAAATAGTAAAGCAACAGACAAGGATATATTTGTGTCTCATATTTAGGAAAATAAAAAGTCAGTATTTACAGATACTATGATTGTGTAACCTGCTACAGATCACTTAGAAGTATCAAAAGTGATTATATAGTATGAATAAAAGCAAGATACAGATATTAACTTAAATCAATCTTCTACATAACTGCAATATAAAAATAAAATATATTGGAGGTATAAAATAGAATCATCAATAGTAACAACAAGAGAAAGATCTAAAATATATAGTCTTAAAAAATAACAAATAAGTACTAAGAATATAAAGACTACTAACTACTAGAACATTTTATTGAGAGCCTGTATGTTTGAATAAATGTATAAATATGCTACAATTTTGGATGGCCAGAGTCAGAACTATAAATATGTCAAGGTTTTTGGAAGTATTTATAAATTTGATGCAATCTCAATCAAAATCACTTGTCAGTTTAAAAAACTTGTTAGATATAATGTTGTCAAAGTTTTTTTAAATCAACAAGTATCACCAAGGTTACAGTGAATCAGTAATTCTGCTGCGTTGTCACTCACATGGTGAATTGGTAATTGCCTCCAGAAAAGATTAGTTATAGGGCTTTAGATGGTACTGCAGGCATAGCTCTGAAATTATATTTCTGGGAGGAAATTCCAAGGAGATCAGTAGTGAGGCATGAACAGGAATGTTTATCACAGAATGTTTCTTATCACTGGAAATACTCAAAGGATCCAGAAGGAAGTCCCCCAATGAATGTGTTAACACGTACAGTGACTATTAAGCAGCTTCTAGAAAGAATTTTCAATGACATTAGAAAGGGCTTGATGTGTAATCTTTAGTGAAAATACATAGCATACAAAACTAAATCTTTAGTAAAAATACACAGCATACAAAACTTTAAATCAGTCTGAGCTATGTGCATAGAAAAATAACAAGAAAAATGTATGAAAGTGTACAACAGAAGACAGGATAAGGCATGATATTTGATTATTTACTTATTCATTCATTATTTTATTTTAATTTTTTATGAGATAGTCTCACTTTGTGGCCCCTGGGTAGAGTGCCATGGTGTCATCATAGATCACGGCAACTTCAAACTCCTGGGGTGAAGTGATCCTCTTACCTCAGCCTCCTGAGTAGCTGGAACTACAGGTGCCCACCACAATACTCAGCTACTTTTAGAGACAGTGTCTCTCTCTTGCTCAGGCTGGTCTCAAACTCCTGAGCTCAAGCAATTCCCCAGCCTGGGCCTCCCAGAGTACTGGGCTAACAGTCATGAGCCACACCGTGCCTGGCCTACTTTTTTATTTATTTTGATTAGCTTTATACAATGACAATGTATTACTTTGTTACAAGGAAAAAAGGAAAATGTTAATTTTTTTGTATTAAAAATGATAAAGGCATGAGAGAGAAAATAAATTAGCAAACATAAAAAATAATTGAAAAACAAAATAATACTGTGTAATTATGGAGCTTATGACAAAATTTAAAAAATATACACAATGTATATGTGTATACTGTTAAGAAAGCCATAATTGATAGTAGCATTAAAATTAAGAACATGGTATCTTATTTCCTGGGGCTGGGTGGAAAATCTGACCATCCATTATTCTTTTTGTTTTTCTAAGCAAATAGATGTGATCTTCATGAAAGTATACTGATTAAATAAATCAAATACTTATAAAGTCCACAAGTGAAATACTATGCAATCATTTTCCTTTCTGTGATCTGACTCACACAGCCCCAATTCCTAGGGAGATCAACTGATGAGTAACACCTTGTTATTGGGAGTATCTAGAGACATCAACACACAGGAAGATTTATAGATAAGAACTACATTTTACTTTATGTGACTGCTTCAAAACAGACTCAAAGAGAGCATTTTCACATGAATACAGAATCCTATAGGTATGGAACAGCCACAGTACAGTTGACACTCTTTGTGAAAGGAATAACATACCAAAAGCTAGAAGTCAGGATTTCTCATTCTATGAAGCTAAAAACTATAAAAAATTAAAAGAATGAAATTAAATTAAATTGTATTATCTTCACAGACACCAACATTTTAGTGAAGATTAAATAATACAGTCAAATATTTCAAATTTTGAAATATAAACCACTGTGAAGTGAGGGGGTGTGTTATGAGGTTAATTTTCTTTTTTTTAATTTGCTCTATTTGGAGGTCTTCAGTTGTGGCTATATCCTGAGCAACATCTTCTTTCACCATTTATAAAATATTTTATTTTTAATTTGTCTCATTAAACGAATGTGTATGCTATGAAGGCATCCCTCTAGCATCATAAATAGTTCATTTGAAAAAATACTACGTTTAGGAATCAAGCAGGAGAATCATGCAACCAAATACAAAAAAAAAAAAAAGAAAACTTTAAAATTTAAAAAGTCACTATTTCAGACTATCTGAAAATATGATGAGGGTTTTGAAGATATGAATTTTGTCTTGATACTTTTAGTGTTATAGCAACACCTAGCACTGTGCATGTAATTAGAGTTAACTAAATTATTAGGGATAGAAAATTATGCTTTGGTTTATGTGTAGTGCAAAACATTTATAAGGATAATGTCACTACTAAGACTATAAATAAATTTTTATGTAATTTGGTCAATACGACGTCAGACCACCTAAGTCAGAGAAGATTAGAAAATATCACTTGTACCTGAGAGGTTTAGGGATAGAGTCCAGCCAGAGTCCACAAGGAGAGGAGGCCGGTCCAGGGATGAAGGATAGGCCTTATTTTAAAGGAGCAGAATGGAGTCTGACCAAAAGTCAGCCCCCCTCATACAGTTTCAAGGAACTTTTATTAGTGTAGTTAGAATGTGGGAAGGGGTCATGAGAGGTGAGGGAAATCATCTTTCCTGCAGAGTGAATGATGCTGTGTCAGAGACTGATAATAGAATTACTGCCTTCTGCTAAAGTGTTAATCTTGGAGGAAGGCCTTACTTCTAGAGTCAGCCAGGACCAGGATAGGAGATCCTGATGCTTTCCGGGAACACTGGCCCTAACACATTTCAAAAAGGTGGGAGGGGGTTGCCGTGACCACCCTAGCTGTCCCTAGCCCAGGATGGCTATTCCCTTGTCAGGGTCATGAGGATTTACAGGAGTGTGGGAAGGGGGTAGCTGTAATCATGCAATTTGGTTTCTGACCTGCTTTCTTTCTCTACATGTTTCCCAAAGAGCTGTACTTTTGTCAGGGTCCTGTGGATTTCTTCCCCACAGTACCATCCTTCACTGCATGTTCATGACCAACAATGATATTAATTTCTTTAAAATGATATTTAATGATAAATTGTGTGTAGGAAGTTTAGTGAACAGTCCCCTGGCCCAGGCTTACTCCTATACTTTTATTCTTGGGTCTTGATAAATAAAATATGAATTTAAAAAATCTTTCTTCAAACATTTCTAATTATTTAATTCTGATAGCTAAGAAGGAATTTCTATTATGAAGATAATTGATATACCATCCTAATTCAGAAAAATTTTAAATAGTTAGATTAAGAAAAAAGTAACACCATTGGCACAAAGTTGGAAATATATGGGTAAGAATCTTAAGTTTTTTTATGTTAAAACAAGTATGTTTTCTGAGGCCATATAATTGATGTTTTTGTATCTTCTATTGGCATGAGGTCCTGAAATAATTTCCTTCTTAAAATCAAACGTGGCTGAATAATAAAATTTGTTGTTTGATCTAGGCAAATTACTGTACTTATAATCATGATGATATCTTTAATTTATATTAAGAAGATATCTAGAAACTGAAATCACATATTTGCAGCTGTGTTTCCCTCCTTCCCTTTCTCTTCCTTCTACTTTTTTCCCTCAGTTGACATTTCTTTAAAAGTATAAGACTGTTTCCTTCTTTGATGAGAAACTTTTCTCTGATGGCATTGCCCTTGTGGACATGTGATGAGTAGGTGAGAAGAGGTATTCTGTTTGACCAGTTGGTGAGCAATTGCTCAAATAATCAAGCAGTCTCCTGCTTTCTCAACTCAGGAGTAATTAAGATAGATTTCTTGGGGCTCTTCACTTATCGGTGAATAACGCCAGGTGGATGCACTTTGTATCAGTTTCACAATTCAGAGAAATCTGTTCTGGATGCTCTAGGCCAAGAGCTGGAGGTGTGTCCCTAAAAGGAAGCCTTCACACATCTGTGCCAGCTGTCTTCCAAATTTCCTCTTTGCATTTCTCAACTTCAAAGCACTTCCGGAAGCCTTTAGTTAAGTTCATCATTACACTATCCATGCAACAGAATCTTGTGTGGAATTCCTAATATGGAATTTGTGATCATTCAAATAAAGTCTGGATTGACCTGTAAGAATTCTAATGAAAACATATTCGTCTCAAAAAATGATAGGATAAAATAATTCTATTATCTGACTTTTCCCTTTAAATGATTTAATATGTGCAAACTTGATTAAAGTTGCATTGAAAGCTAGCTGAGATTTTCCCACATAGCTGTTTTCAGCTCTGAAAGCAGGCATCTGTAATAAAAGAGAGTTATGTGGATGTCTGTTTGAAGAGCTGTAATGAACACTCAATTCTTAATAAACCAGACTTCTTCACAGGGAAAGAATCACCTGACTCTTGCAACTTTTACAGTTGGAGAATGTCCAGTTTTAGTTTTTTCTTGCACTGAGCCTTCCTACCATTCACTTTTACAAGGTAAAAATTCTGAATCTTTTATCAGAGAGCCGCAGTGGGAGAGAAATTGTTTTCTTTCTTTTTTTCCTTGCTCCTCTTAATTCCACTAGAACTACTCAAAAAAGAAGACAAAGAGAAAGGCCCATGAAGAGTCAAGCCTCACTCTACGAGGCCTGAGTGTCGCTTGTGCCTGTATTTCAACCCACTAAAAGTTGAATTCACGTAGGATGCTAAACCATAAGAAATTACTCAAAACCCGGAGAAGGGGAATATTTGAAGAACTGGTAAAATTTGTGTTGGAGAAATTAGGCAGTTGTCTCAACTCTCCACTTAATACTTTGAAGTAAATACCTGCACCCCCTCTTTGGGTCACCTTTCCTCATAGCCAAAAGCTCTGAATTCACTCCCTCCCTGTTACCAACTAAAGATGGGACTTGGTAAAGTCTCCATCTTTCTTTAAGGCTGCATAATATTCCATGGTGTACATATACCACAATTTATTAATCCATTCATGGATCAATGGGCACTTGGGCTTCTTCCATGACTTAGCAATTATGAATTGGGATGCAATAAACATTCTGGTACAAATATTTTTGTTATGATGTGATTTTTGGTCTTCTGGGTATATGCCTACTAGAGGAATTATAGGATTGAATGGCAGATGGCAGATGGAGACTTTACCTCTTTCATGTTTACATGGATGGAGCTGGAACATATTTTTCTTAGTAAAGTATCTCAAGAATGGAAGAAAAAGTATCCAATGTACTCAGCCCTACTATGAAACTAATGTATGCCTTTGATATGAAAGCTATAACCCAGTTATAACCTAAGAATATGGGGAAGGAAGAGAGGGAAGGAGGGAGGGGGGAGAATGGGCAGAGGGAGGGTAATTGGTGGAATTACACCTGTGGTGCATCTTACAAGGGTACAGGTGAAACTTAGTAAATGTAGAATATAATTGTCTTAATACAATAACTAAGAAAATGCTAGGAAGGCTATGTTAACCAGTGTGATGAAAATGTGTCAAACGGTCTATGAAACTAGTGTATGGTGCCCCATGATCACATTAATGTACACAACTATGATTTAATTAAAAAAAAGAAAGAAAGAAAGAAAATGTGTCAAACTGTTTATAAAAACAGTGTATGGTGCCCCATGATCGCTTTAATGTACACAGCTATGATTTAATATTAATAATTAAAAAAAAACCAGCATGTAGAAAGCCCCAAAGATGAAAAATAACAAACCATTAACTCCACGATGCTTCAACATTTATACATTTTATTTTTCTTCTCTGAGACAGAGACAGTCTCACAGCCAAGCCATTGGGCAACACTGTGTCTGGAGTTGCTGAAAGCAATTGCCCATAAAAATTGTTTTTCTCTGTTTATTTTTCTCCGTTAAGCTGTTTGACTATTTCACTTATTGCATTCCTACTTAAAATGTGAGACCGGCTTGCACACAGGGAGCATAACTCATTGCTGTTTCCCAGAACCCAGTGTAGGATTCTGCATACACTGGCAGCTTCAGAAATGTTGGTGCTAAACCAACAGATAAACGGCAGGGCAAGGTCAGCAACCAGGCTGGAACTCCCAGAACTTTCAAGGCAGAGGCAATGTTTATCCAATAAAGGTTTCTTTTTTTTTTTTTTAAGCTAATATTACTTCTTTAAGTCTCAGCATTAAGAGCTTAGTCCCCCAAATCCTCATGAAACAATATCTTGAAAATTAAAATAATCACTGCCCCTCTAACTTGAGTTGGTTGACCTGGTGGTTAAGGCCAAAATATGAAGCTTCCCAAGAAAGTTTAGTTAGCTCCAAGGAGAGAAGGAAGATCTGTGCCATAGTCCCACCCATCAGTTGCACCTTGGACTCTGGCCGGACTAAGAGAAACATTGAACACAGCCTGCGGCCCATGCGATAGGCTAGGCCCCACACCGGGTGCAGTGGACACAAAAATAAATATCTTGTCCCTAAGGTGAACCTGGCACACACAAATTGCTCAATAAATATTGAGTCCCCCATAGTTAAGCAAAGAACTTATCATAAAATATATTACAGTTTTGTTTTTTACGTGGGACACCCTCCTAAACTGTGGAGATTTTTGTATCCTATGAACTCTCTGAAGTCTGCAAAGGCTAATCCCCCCACTGAGGTCCTGAGAGAATCCCTGCCGTTGCATTTAAGGACAGTAAAAGCTTCAGGAGCTGAAGGGTCCCCAGGCCCACTAGCTTGGAGACTGCAGCTAAGCCTCTGTTCCAATCTTACCCTGCCCTGGGAGCAGCTGTTGGACCAAAAATGTTGCTCTGAGAGTCATAACACAGGCAGTGTTTGTAAATAAGAAAACCATGGTCATCCTTTATAAGTAGCAGGACTCTGCTCCTGCCATTGCACTGTCCAACTGCAGGGCTGAGAGTCACCAAGAATAGTCCAGCACAAGCCCTGACACGAGGGACCAGAGACGTTACTTTCTGATGCAGAGGACACATATGTACTTCTTCGGAAACCTGGAAAAGCATGATTATTCACACCCTGTTGATTTTCAAACACACTTGAAAAAATGTTGCTCAGGTAGGGACAGTCTCAAAACTCAGGGAGAAAAGTTCTTCTCAGGCAGGACCCAAGAATAATGGTTGGAATCCAGTTTTTATTTCTGGGTCATGAGTAAGCTGTTAACTCCTAGCTCACGCTCCGCTTTGTGTCTCATTCTTTGGATTGAGGTTGGTCATTAGGATTGCCCAGAGTAATGCACAGGGCTGTGCCCGCCCCCTCTGGGGAGTGTTAACCTCCCTCGCCATGGGAAAGGGAGCAGGCAGAAGGAATGAGCCAAATGACCATTCATTAAGAGGCTCAAGATGCAATCTGTATACTGCCTGTACAACTCACCCTATTTGGAAAGGACACACAATAATAATGAATAGCAATATCTTACAAAGTTTCCCTGGCACAAATATGTTCTCCACCAAACCCTCATCTCCTTCATTCTTTTCCTCCTGAATTCTCACCTCCCCAAGCTAACCGGGAATATTTTGTGCCCTGATTTCTTTCATTTGGTGATTTGATTATCCATCATTCACTCCTCAAGTACATAATGAGCTCCTGTCATGCTCCAGGCACTGGGACTCAGGGCCTAATACTAATGAAATATTTGAAGCATGGAGTGGTAAATACAATGATAACATATCAACAAAACATGGGGCTGAGAGTGAAGGGCAAACCTCAAGAGCTCTGTTAGAACCATCTCTGGTAACTCCCTGAAGGTCAGACACTGGAGCTGAATCTTACAAAACGTACAGGAATCTCCAAACAAATAGGGCAAGGAGAAGAACAGGTGGAAAGAGACAGAAGTCTAGGGAAAGGAAAAATAACAGTAGCAGCCAATGGCTGACATGTAAAGCACTAACGTGTGACATTACACTTAACACTGTTCTGAGGTTCTCACCTGTGTTAATCTTTTTAATCCTTACAAGAGCCATGTGAACCAGGATTTTCACTGTGGCAAGTGATACACAGAGAGACTAAGTGGCCAAAGTTACACAGCTAGAAAGTGACAAAGCCACAGTAAGATCCCCAGACTGAGCTCTTAACCACTCCAGGATGGTTGACAGAAAGATATGAAAGAGAGCCCAGAGCCTTCTGGGGAAACGGGGGTAGGTATGAATGGGTCAAAACAGTCATGGGGGAGCAGCAGAAGTAAATGGGGGTGAAAGGTAATGATGGGCCAGATTAACAAGGATCTTGCACCCTGCTAAAGTCTATATTTTAGGATCTAAGAGAGGCCTTATACCCAAACTCAGGTCCATATTTTAGGAATACTTTGACAGCTGAGTAGAGAATAGATTTGGGAGGGGCCAGTGGGCAGGAGAGCAGTTAAGACAGTGACGTAACTATAGGGATGAGAAATGGGGAGGGATCTGTCTTAGTCTGCTTTGTGCTGCTGGAGCAAAGTACATGAATCTGAGTATATAAAGAACAGAAATGGATTGGCTCATAGTTGTGGAGGCTGGGAAGTTCAAGACAGAGGGGCCAGCATCTGGTGGGAAGGGTATTACTATGTCATCCCGTGGAGAATGACAAAGGAGGGGGAGAGAGAGCACAAGAGAAAGAGGGGAATAAACAAGTCCTTTTATAAGGAACCCACCCCCCATGATAATGGCACAGCCCTTGTGCCCTGATCACCTCTGAAAGGTCTCACCTCTTAATACTGTAACAACAGCCATCGAGTCTCCAGCACACATTTTGGGGGGACACATTTAAACCATAACAGAATCCAACTAAGGGGAAAAGAATAGGGCTGAGGGCTGAGAGGGGGACAACAGGAGCTGTTTGGTTGGTAGAATTTATAGAACTAGGAGGGAAGCTGGCTGGTCATGGAAGTTGATTCAGAAAGAAAGAAAAGGCTGACTTCCAGCATTACTAGTGGATGTATAGCTGTCATTCACCAGAACAGGGAATGTAAGAGGAGGGCCTCGTTCAAGAGAAAGACAATTTGTTTAGTTTGAGAATTTGCATCTGAGGTGCCTTTTCTGTAACAGTGTTGTGTAATGCACTACTCCAAAACTTAGTACCATAAAACAGTACTTTATGATTATTTCTCATGGTCTGGGAGTCGACCGGGATCAGCTGGGTGTTCTTGCTTGGGGTCTCTTATATAGTTTCTGCCAGGTGTCAGCTGGGCCTACATCATCTGAAGGTTCACTTGGACTGGTTGTCCAAGATGGTTTGTTCACGAGAGTGACAGTTGCTGTTGACTTGTCTACCTATATGTGACCTCACTGTGTGGTTTTAGCTTCTCACAGCAGGATGGCTAGGTTATAAGAGATAGTATCTGAAACCAATATATAAACATCTACACACTATAAAACACAAATGTAATCTAGCGAGAGGGAGGGGAGGGAGGGCTGATTCCTGGGAGGAAGGAGGACGTGTGGTGGGATCTCACCTAATGTGTACAATGCAAGGGTATATTTCAAAATAACTGAGAGTAAATTTTAAATGTCATACCACAAAAAATAAGTAAGTGAAGTGATGGCTACATTAATCAGTTTGGTTTAAGCATTGCACATCGTAACCCATAAATGTATGCAGTTATGATTTTAATTAAAAATTAAATAAAAAATAAACAGCAAGAAATGGAAAGAAATAGTGGGTAAGTAGCACAGTTAAAAAATAAATAAATAAGAGATAGTATCTCAAAATAAACATTTCACAGGCCTGGGCAGAGGCTACCAAGTGTCCAGTGGCCGCCTTTGGGACTCACAGAGTGTTCCTTTTGCAGCCTCAGGTGGTTAAGAGTGAAGCTCAGGGCCAAGTCACATGGCAGGCACGAAGACTGGTTGGCAGAGCTTGCCCGGGCTGTCCTGGAGACTGGCACAGCGCCTTCGGGACATGCACTCAGAGAGGTTCAACACATGCTGAGATTGAAGATCTGGCGGAGGAGACAAACAAGCCCATAGGTGGTGATTCATAGACGAGCTCTCCCAGCAGAGGGTGTGGAGCACAGCGAGAACAAGAAGAGGGAAAGAGGCTACAGCACCAGTGTCTGAGGGACAAACAACGGGACAAGGAGCCCTCAAGGAGACCAGGAATGGCCAGGAGACCCCAGTCTTGGCTGGAGTAACAACAGGGTGTGAGCAAGCTGGGGCCACATTTGGCTTCTTAAGGAATAGTCTGGGGTGGGACCTGCTGGCAGGTGGGCTGGGGTGGAAGGTGTGGATGAGATTGAGCTGGGAGGGAGCTAGAAGCCTGAGCTTTCTGAGCTTGTACTACAGTGGGATTTCATTATAATCATGATAGGAAGTCATTAGAGAATTAAAGACATTATTGGACGCGTTTTTTAAAGGCCACTCTGCTTGAAAAACAAACAAGCTCCTACCCAGGAGCTCTATTCCTAGGTGTCTACCCAAAACAGATGAAAACATATGTTCATAAAAAGACCCATCCAAGAATGTTCACAGCAGATTTATTTGTGATAGTCCCAAACTGGAAACCGCTTGATATCCACCAATAAAGAATAGTAGACTGTGGCGTATAATAGTTGTAAATGGACCATTACTCAGCAATAAAAAGGAACTGACACAGGCAATGTTTTATATGACTCTACCATATGATATTCTATGATGAGAAGTTAATCTATAACAACAACAACAAAAAAAACTTAGAAGGTCAGTTTCCTGTGGGATGGGGTTAGGGCTGGGATGGTCTGTGAAGGATAAAAGGGAACTTTTTGAAATGATAGGAATGTATCCTCGATAGATAAAAAGATCTATCCTTGAAAGATCAGAGTTACATAGTTGCCAACACTCAGAAAATGCAACTCTAGTGTTTAAATTTTTTACATTAAAAGGAAAAAAACACTCCAAAAATATTGAACTCCAGTCAATTATATGCATGCCAGAGTATTTAGAAGGAAGGGTGCTGATATTTGCAATTCTTTCGAAATGGTCCAAAATTAAGATGGATTAATAGATGAACAGAGAAATGGATGGATGGGCAGAAATGTGGTAAAGCAAGTATAGGTCAAAGGCTAATGGAAGAATCTACTTGGTAGGTACCTGAATGGTCACTGTAAAGTTATTTCAACTCGGCTTTGTGTTTGAACATTCCCATCATGAAATGTCAGGGGAAAATATCATCTGACCTCTCTGTGCATAATGGATTTAGAAACTGAGAAAGTTGGAAAGTGGAGGACTCTATCATAGTCAGGGACTATGACAGGGAGAATGGATTGTAGAGAAATGAGCAGATTCTATATTTATGCTGGAGATAGAAACAATGGGAACGGCAGATAAACTGGATATACAATACAAAGGAAATAACAAAATCAAGGATGGCTGCAGAAGCAACTGGGTGGCCAATGGCATCATTTACTAAGGTGGAAAATAGTAGATTTATAGGAGGAAGTTATAAGTTTTGTTTTGGTCCTACAGCGTTTGAAATGCTTACATCCAGTGACATTGTCAAATGGTAAGTCAAAACTAAAACTTAGAGCTCAGAGGATGTAAAACAAATATTCACTCTTAGGAGCGAGGTTTGATACATAGGAAGAGTAACAATGCTTAGCATTATTCCCGTTATTCTACTGCTATGGAGAAGCATCTCAACCCTGAATGTTGGGATACTGGTATGTTCTACCTTAGGAATGAGGTCAGATCAAAAATACAGTGTAGTTAAACCTGAGATGTTGTTTGAACAACATAAGTCATCTGAACAAGCACCCTTCACTGAACAATTCAGGGCTGCTTCCCTGGATGGATTTGAAGAACATTCTCCTAAGTATCTCATGAATGGAAAGAAAACATTCCAAGTTCTCAATACTAATTTGAAACTAGCCAATCGACAACTACAGACCCACTTGAGAGAAAAACACAGTTAAATTCAAGAAGGGGATAGGGAGAGATAGGAACCTGGCAGGTTCCCACCTAATGGGTACACTGTAGAGGTTTGTGGCACACCTCCTGGGTGAAGGACTCAACTACCACTTGGACTTCACCTTATATATGCAAACAATGTAATCTAATCGTATGTGCCCTCATATTAATCTGCAATTTTTTGTGTGTGTGTTGTAAGGTCCTTTTATTGCCTTTCTTTTTTTTTTTTTTTTAATATTTATTATTATTATTTTTTTTTTATTGTGGAGAAGGGGCGGGGAAAGAAGGCAGAGAAAGAGGTGCGTGACAGAGTAGGGCCAGTGGCATGGTGCCACCTTGGCTGTATCTAGGTAGAGGCAGTTTCAGGCCGGGCCTTGCTGAGTCATTGCTATGCGGAAGTAGCTCGATGGATCTACTTCTAGTCAGGCTTGGGAAGTTGCACTAGGCCTCAGGCACATGGCAGGGCCCAACAATTCCCTCTT
>CAUYPK010089195.1:0-10930 GCA_963574355.1 Loris lydekkerianus | reverse complement strand
GTGGGGCACCCACTTTTCGAGCTTTTTGACCTTTCCAATATGTTTTAAACCATCAAAAACTGCATGGGAGCTGACACCCAGTTCTTCCACCATCCCACGCACCATTTGTGATGGGTCAGTCTCCACCAGGGTCCTCAAATCCTCATCCTGGATTACTCTAGATCGACTATTTTGGGGTTCATCTTCCAGGCTAAAATTTCCGGAATGAAATTTTGCAAACCAATGTTGAACAGTGCGTTCATTAACATTATCATTGCCAAATGCCTGGTTAATTTTTTGGGCTGTATCAGCAGTGCTTTGGTTTAATTTGAATTTGTAGAGAACAATTGGCTGAAAACCACTTAATGACATCATATAGTAATAGGCTGAAAAGAATAAAAAAAATTAAAAGTAGAAAAAAATGAACAGCATCAATGTATAAAGTACAAAATTCTCCATCAATCAGTATATACCACAACACAGTAGAATAAATATTTATTGAGATATGAAGCTACAAAAACACATGACAGTAAAACGGACAAAACTTTTGAAACAACCTTAATAGATAGCAGGGGTCTGGTGGAAGCTTAAATGTGACTCTCTCAGGTGCTCCATGAAGTCATAAGGAGCCACCCAGAAAATAAATTAGTCTGAGAAAATTAATGCCTCCTTCCCCACCTTGCACCTCTGTCACACCCAGTTGCTGGTAATTCTCCAGGCTGTGACCTAGTTCCCTCCAATGAGCAGATGCTCCAGGGGTTTGTGCCTGCCTTTGTCACAGGGAGATCTATGTCTCCTCACCCAGGTCCACACTCTCTGCTAGTATCCGACAGGGGGATGTGAGGCCTGACAACTTCAGGTGCTTAATGGAGGCTGGGGCAGTTCACTCAGTTCCAGCCCCACCTGATTGATGTTGCTGACAGAACAAAACAACTTCGCAGAATTTGTTTCTGTCCCAACTATATTCCCCTACAGAACAGACACTGAGTTCACAGAACCTGCAACTCAGGCTCTGTCAGTGCAGCTGCCCAGTCTCAGCTGCAGTTTTTATTGGAGGGGCAAGGTTAGCTTTCAGTTCCAGCCTCTTCCTGCCCTCCTTTGTCTCAGCTAATGATCCCCTGAGGGCCGGGTGAGTCTTAGGCTCAGTAAAGCAGTCCTCTGGGTCAGCCCACCTGGGAGTATGCCTTCTCTGCAGGTGCATATTCTAGTCCCCATTCTTTGCCCAGGTCAGTACTGCCTCAGGAAAATCCTTTACTCACAGGCCCTGCATTTCCATCCAAGATCTGTTCCACCAGTGGCTGCCACCAGAGAAGATGCCTGGCCTCCTCTGTTTGTCCAAAGAGAAAGGGGGTGTGACTCTGTAATATCCAGGGGTGTGAGCTCTATTGTTGCTGCTCTGTGCCTCAGGTCACTGCTGCTCCTGTATAGTTCCCTCTCTCCTGATCATCCTCTCCTTACTCCCATGCCACAGAATCAGCACTGACTAGCAGCAGTCCAAGCCCTGTCCACACCTCTTGAGAAAATACCCAAGAATCTGGACTCCATGGGAGACAGGCTTCTAGACCTTGGGGTGAGAGTGAAAGGTAGTGCTGGAAGTTCAGAATTGCAGGTAGAGAATATATACGGTTTAATACAGTTTTATGCCTGGCAGGAGAGTGCTTTGGCACCCTAGTAGGGGAAGGAGGTCCAGTTTTTAGAAAGTCTCTCCAATGGGATAAAATGGGAGGATTTTTGAACTCTGCTCACTTGTGTGTATGGAGTACTGTGACCCCTTCTCATGGGAGAGGGGACTCCCATCCACTTGGCAAAAAATTTTGTACCTTCTGTTTGTATCCTTGAGGTTGCAGCTCACCTCAGTAGGGTTGATGTGCGTTCTTCAATCTTCTCTCTTGGCTAAGCTCCAATCCACATCCTTACTTGCTAAACTTCTGTCCTTTAACTCTCCTTTTGGATGGGAGCCTCTGTGGAAAGCTAGCTCCAGTCAGCCATCTTGCCTCCACATTTGCTAAGATCTTATTGAATATTTTTGCATCAATATTCATTCATGATATTAGTCTATAATTTACTTTCTTTGTTGAATCCTTTCCTGGTTGGGGGAACAGGATGATATTTGCTTCATAGAATGTGCTGGGAATTATTCCTTTTTTTTTTTATGCTTTGGAAAAGGTTGTATAACATAGGTACTAGTTCCTCTTTAACAGTTTGATAGAATTCGGATGTGAAACTATCTGGTCCCAGACTTTTCTTTTTGAGGGAGAATTTGTATAATTGAAGCTATTTTAATAATTTATGTATGTCTATTCAAGATTTCTAATTCTTTCTGGTTGAGTCTAATAAGGTGGCATGCTTCCAGTATTAGTCCATGTCCTTCAGTTTTTCATATTTCTGAGAATAGAGATTTTTGTAGTAATAACAGAGGATTTTTTGAATTTCTGAGGTGTTATTTATCCTTTATTGTTCTTATAGATAATATTAGAGATTTTACTTTTCTGTTTCTGGTCAGGTTGCCCAAAGGTTTATCTATTTTGTTAATGTTTTCAAAAAAACAACTTTTTTTTTTCATTCATCTTCTGTGTGATACTTTTGTTTTCAATGTCATTTAATTCTGCCCTAATTTTGGTTATTTCTTGTCTTCTTCTGAGTCTGAAATTGGAATATTCTTCTTTTTCCAGTTGCTTGAGATGAACTATTAAATTGTGTGCTTCCTCTGTTTATATTTTCTTGGTGAATGCTTCCAATGCTATAAATTTCCCTGTTAAGACTGTCTTTGTGGTATTCCACAGGTTTTGATAATTTGTGTCTTCATTATTATTTTGTTCCAAAATTTGGTGATTTCCTACTTAATCTTGTCTTTGACCCAGCTATCATTCAATGTAAGGTTATTTAGTTTCCCTTACTTTGAGTATGAATATTCCTGTTGCTGTTGAGTTCAACTTTTATTCCATGGTAATCCAAGAAGATACAAGGAATAATTTCTATTATTTTAAATTTGATGAGGTTAGACATGTGTCCTAAGATATGATCAACTTTGGAGGATGCTCCCTGGGCTTATGAGAAAAATGTATATTCAATTTTATTAGGATGAAATATTCTGTAGATGTCTGTTAAGTCTATTTGTTCCAGGGTCAGTTTTAAGTCTAATATTTCTTTGTTTGGTTTCTTCTTGTAATATCTATCCAACACTGCAAACAGGGTGTTGAAATCTACTATTGTAATGCAAGAAGAAATCAAGTTGTTCATATTCATTAGTGTTTGCTTTATAAATTGAGGAGCATTCTGGTAGCATTAATTCTGGTAGCATAAATGTTCATTGTTGAAATCACTTTATGTTGGGTGTTTCCCTTCACAAATATGTAGTGACCATTTGAAAATAAACTTACAACCACTGTTTTTTCTGATTTCCATTTGCCTGTATTATAGATGTTCATCCCTTCACCCTGAGTCTATTTCTATACTTTAAGGTAAGATGAGATTATTGTATACAACAGGTATCTGGTCTGAGTTTATGTATACAGTAAGCCAACCTGTACCTCCTTAGAGGACAATTTAAGCCTTTCTCATTAAGAGGATTGATAGCCATGGTAACGTTTATATGTCATGCTTTTTGAAAGGTCCAGTGGATATTATTAATCCTTTCACCATTGTAGGAGTTTGGGTTTGTTCAATAATTTCTGTGTGAGTTTACTTTGGTGCTAGACCATTGTGCTACTCATTATGGAAAATGGATCTGAGAATATCCTGGAGAGCTGATTTAGTTGTGGCAAATTTCCTTAACATGTGTATGTCATTGAAGTATTTGATTTCTTCATTACAAATGAAACTCAGTTTAGCTGCATTTAGAATCTGGGCTGAAAATTGTTTTGTTTTAGGACATGGAAGGTCAATGACCATCCTCTTCTGGCTTGAAAAGTTTCTGCTGAGAGATCTGAGATCATTCTAATATTTCTCCCTTGCAGAATTTTCTCCTTCATCTTAACTTTGACAAAGTTAATTACAATGTGTCTAGGAGATGCTTTGTTTGGATTGAGTCTTGCTGGGATTTTGGAACTGTCCACTATCTGAATTTCTGTCTCTCTTGCCATGCTTGGGAATTTCTCCTCAATTCTATCTTGGAATAGGGCATATGTGCCTTTAGAAACATCTTCTTCTCCTTCAGGAATTCCTATCAGATAAATGTTTCTCTTTTAGAGTAGTCCCACAACTCTTTAAGGAATGATCAGTCTTTGCTATCCACTTCTCTGCCTCTTTGAGGGCCTGGTAGCATTCAAAAGCTTTGTTTTCAACCTCAGACATTCTTTCTTCTGCCTGCTCTATTCTTTTACTGAGATATTCTACTGTATTACAAAGATACTTGAATAACTTTCTCATTTCCTTGACCTCTGCTATCCCTTTTCTCATTACATCCAAATCCCTGGAGATTTTGTCTTTGAATTCCTTGATTTCATGAGACACCTGTTGAAGTATTCTTTGAATTTCAATTTCTAAATTTTCTTCTAATCCATTAACATTATTTGCCATCCATATTCTGAATTCTATTTCTGACATTTCAGCCATTTGTCTATGAATGGAATCTTCTGTTTTATCTCCTTTGTCATTCCTTGGGGGAGTTGATCTACTCTGATTATTCACATTGCCAGAGTTCTTCCTCTGGTTCTCTCCCATGATCATTTTCTGTAGTTTGGCTATTTAACGTAGTAGAGTAAGTTTGTATTGGGGGGGTACAAGGAAGTAGAGTTCATCTGACCTAAGCCAATGGATTGTGACTGTGGGGATTTTTATCTACATCCTTACAAAGGTCCCTTTCAAAGCTGTACCCTAAGGCTCTGAATACCTGCTTAGTAAGAGAGCACAAGATGATTCTGACTTGATATCACCCACCTCTATCCAATCTTCAGGAATTTAGGTATTAATCCATAATCTCATGCAGGAAGAGTTAAAAGTATCTATGATGCCCTGCCCCTCACCAGCAACACCTGATAAGGGAGATTCAGTCCTTTCTCACTTTAAACCAACTGGCACTCCATCTTGGAGAGACCCTGAGTGGAAAGCCCAGGTCTAGATTTCTAAACAGATTGACTCAGACAATACAATCACTGCTCAAAAAGGAGAGTTTGAAGGCTCTCTAATACCCTGATATTGAAAATCTACAGACAGTTCCAACCAGTATATGCAAGCGGATGGAGCCTAGTTCCCTCTGGTGGCCCACCAATTCAGGAAAGATCACTAGCCACAGTCATTTCAAAGGCATCAACACCTCCACCCATTGAAAGTCCAAACTGGGCATCGCTGACTCCACCCTTTAAATTCCAAACTGTGTGCCTGCAGTTCTGCCCTTGTAAATCTGAACAGGAGTCAGCCCCCAACCCATTAAAGTCCCACCCAGTCGTCAGTGGCTCCAACCCCAAAAGTCCCAGTGAGGGTGAGCTCACCTGCCTGTGGCAGTCCTAACCCAGGATCAGAGGCTTCCCCCTTTAAAGTTGGAAGGAAGGGGGGGTCTGTGCCATGGCCTGCAGGGCAATGTTGGTGTTACTCTCTCCTAAAGTTCCTCTCTTCCCATGCCAACCTGCCTCCACTTGAGTCACTGTTTCCACACTTCAATTTATACAATGCCCAGACCTCCTAAGGAATGGCCAAACACTCTAGTTTATGCAGGGGGCAGGCCTCCAGACTTCTGGGCAAGGGGGGAAGGGTGTGCTTAAAGTTCAATATTGAGAGTATTTGTTCAGTTTTATGCTGGGCAGGTTGATCCCTAGACTCACAGGTGGAACCTCTCTGGGGGTAGTCACTGGTATTTTGTGGCTTTCACCCATGGGGGTAAAATGAATGGTTTGGGGGGGGGGTTGTTGGGGGATCTAAGTCTTTATTTATGCACTGGGGATATAGCAGTCATCTAGGATGGTATAGAAAATACAGTGTTACTAATGTCTTTTTACAATATATTAACTTTATGAACTTTATGACATGTGAAACACATCAATGCACAAATAAACACATACACATGGAGTTGATGGAAAAATATAACAAAGAAGCAAAGTTTCAGTTCAACAGGTAGGTCTAAGTTCATTCACATTGGCAAATCAGTTCTTGGCTGCTTGAAGTATAAGAAATAACAGATTGTACATCTACAAGAAAATAAAGGTGAGCGATAGGGAAGTGTACCTAAAGAAGCACTCAATCTGAAACAATATAATTTGCACAACTCATAAAAACATATAAATAGAATGATGCTATTGGATATGCTCAAGCACAATGGTAAAATAAAAACCAGAGCAGAAACAAATAAAGCAGTCTTAGTCACTTAATGCCAAGTGTTCTGCCAATACACTAGTGAAAGGTATAAATAGTTAACAACAGAAGCCCAGAAATTCAGATGATAGTTAAGATTATTCTATTTTATATATTTATATATAATTTACTCAAGCCTAATACCCTTAAGTCTACACAAAATTCACTTTCTTTCCCAGAGTTATGCAAATATCCTAGAACCTTTAATGTCTCATGGTGAATTCTTTATTATTATTATTATTAGTTCATAACTGTGTACATTACTACATTTATGGGGTACAATGTGCTTATTTTATATACAATTTGAAATGTTTACATCAAACTGGTTAACACATTATTCACCTCACTTATTTAATTGTTATGTTTAGATATTTATACCCTACTATTAATGCATTTCACATGTGTGGTTGCAATATGCACAGTAGGTGAGGTCCAACTGATTACCCTCCCTTCATCTGTCCCCTTTCCCCTCACCCTTCTCTCCTCTCATTCTTTCTGGGCTATAATTGTATATTATCTTTCGTATGAAAGTGTAGATGGTTATTTATTGATTTCATAATAGTATTGAGCACATTGGATAGATTTTTTTCCATTCTTGAGATACTTTACTAAGAAGAATATGATCCAGCTTCATCCATGTAAACATGAAAGAGAAAGTCTCCATCTTTGTTAAGGCTACATAATATTCCATGGCATATATATCCCACAATTTGTTAATCCATTGGGCACTTGGGATGCTTCCATGACTTGATGATTATGAATTGGGCTACAATAAACATTTTTGTGCAAATATCTTTTTTGTAAAGTGATTTTTGGTCATCTGCATATAAACCTAGCAGAGGAATTGCAGGATTGAATGACAGGTAAATACTTTTAGTTCCCTAAGAGTTCTCCAAACTTCTTTCCAGAAGGACTTATTAGCTTGCATTCCCAACAGCAGGGCATCAGTGTTCCCTTCTCTCCACATCCATGCCAACATCTGCAGTTTTAGGATTTGGTGATGTGAGCTACTCTTACTGGATTTAGATGATATCTCAAAGTGGTTTTGATTTGCATCTCTTTGATAATTAAAGATGATGAGAATTTTTTCATGTGTCTGTAGGCCATGCACCTGTCTTCTGCAGAGGACCTTCTGTTCAGGTCTCATGCCCACAATGAAATTAGATCACTTGTTCTTTTCTTATTAATACGTTTGAGTTCACTGTGGACTCTGGTTATTAAACCTCTGTCAGAAACATAACATGCAAATACCTTCTCCCATTCTGAGGGTAGTCTACTTGCTTTACTTACTATATTCCTAGCTGTGCAAAATCTTCATTTTGGTCATATCCCAGTAATGTATTTTTGGTGTTGCTTCAATTGTCCAGGGGGGGGTCTTCCTCATAAATTATTCTCCCAGGCCATTTTCTCCCCTGCACTCTCTCCAAGAATCTTTATCATTTCATGTCTTAAGTTTAAATCTTTTATCCAGTGAGAGTCAATTTTTGTTAATGGTGAAAGTTGTGTGTCCAGTTTCAGTCTTCTATAAGTTGCCAGCCAGTACACTGAAAGAGGTGGTATATTTGTTTTCTATGCTACCATTCCAATTAGGCTGAGGCAGTTAAATATTATTATTATATGTGGATGTCGAGGGTGTGTTATAATCTATCCATTCACTGATAATGTAGTTCTTTTGAAAAGAGAAAAACAGTCAAAAAGCTTTAAGAAATTGAGATGCTTCACTTTACAAAAGTGACTATATCATACATACCAAATAAACAAATCTGGTTTAAATCCAAACCAGATTTATTCATAAACTGTAGGAAAGTTTATTTACTAATTTCAAATGCAAAATAGTTGAACATATTCATCACACCATGATACCTAAACACAAATCTTAAATAATTTTAAAATAAAAATATTCAAAATAGGACCTACCAGATTTTTATCCACCATAATATGCATTTCAAGATATCGAGGGAATAACTTGGTAAATTCACTTCTCTGAAAAACAACATGAGTTCTGAGGAATTTATTAAAAAGCATCTTCTACTGAAATTATATTTAGAGATAAATTGAAAGATGTTTTGCTACTGACTAAAAAATAAGGTTGTTTTCAAACACAAAATTTAGTTACTATTCAGAATATTGCAATTCTAACAGTTCTGGTTAGTAAGTATTTTCAATTAAATTTCCCAAAATAGATAGGAACCCAGATATCTTTTATTTCTTATAGTAAATTGAAACTAGAAAATTTAAATTATAACATAAACTTTGATTTTCTTTGCCTTGTGATAATTTTCATATTAATCTTTCCTGTGGGCTGATTTTCTGCTACTATAAACTTAATTATGGAAAATAGTTTAGGAAAATACTAATAAAGTTTACAATAATGGCAGTTCACTAGAGTCAAGTGTGCTATTTATGGCAATTTATAGGCCTTTGTAGAAGAAAAGTTCATCTCTTTGTTTTAAATGTCCTTTATGTAAGCCACTGATATTATCCATTTTCTAACTCTCATGAAACAAACCTTAACTGAGAAATCTAGATTACTGAATTTTTTACCTAAATTATCTGATTAAAAGGAATATTTCCCATCAATTATGTAATTGCTCACTTTTGACAATAAATATTTTAGTTTCTTTGGGTCCTTTACTCACATCTCCCTAGTAATAAAATTAAATTTTTGCTAAAGTCTCATCTAAATGGCATAAATTAATGCTCTAGTCATTTTAAAAGTCAGTCATGGCCTTTATGAAATAGTAAAATAATTTTAAGATTTGCAAATCACCAAATCAAACTTGGCTATAAAAATATTTTTTAAGTTAAAATGCAACACTTACTTCTGAACTTTTTCCGACTTTATATGGAAAACCATTAAACCAGGCAGAAGTGCCATTGTCTCCTAACAGAGGAACATTAGTGTTATCACTTTTTTCTTCATAAATCATGTGCACAAATCCTGATACAGCTTCCAGTGGTTCAATTCCATATGAGATGTTTTTAAACTGCACTGTTCCCCTGAATGTTAAAATAACCAAAATTAATCTGAAATGATTCTACCAAGACTATAATCTAATATTATAATGAGAAAAATTTCCCAGGATTTCTTTTAAGATTTAAAGTCAACTGAGTTTTTCTACTTTATCTTTTTGTTCTTTGAGGTATTTTATCCCAGAACTAGATCACTCTATCACAGGATACACATAGCCTGATATTCTGGGTTTTTTCTTTAATTAGACAATTGTACAACAGGACATAGATAGCTTTATTGTAAAAATTTTTTTCATAAATTATCTTAAAAAAAAAATGTTACTGGCATGGATCTATGTGTTTAAACATGTTAAAACTCCTTCCTATTGTATAGAGTTCCTAAGCCACACTGTAGAATCTATAGGCACTCTTTCCTAGGTCTTAGATTCCTTCTGCTTAATACACTTACCTCTCCTCTGGCACTTAGTATCCTAAATCACTTGTCTAAATCACTGCATGGAGAGCCAGTGTCTATTAGTTTCAGGTATTCTATAAGGGTGATTCATTCCAGGAAATTAAGAAATTAGACAAAAACAGAATTTGAGAAAGTGTGAGAAGTACAAATAGGCCAATTAAAGATTACTCATATACTCAAGCAGCAGATTTTGTCAGTATCAACAAGTAGCCACCCATCAGAAACACACACTGCCAGGGCGATTACTAGTAGCTCATATTCACACCTCAGGGAATTAAAGTAACAATGGTGATGACAGAATTAGAAAAGAAATATGGAGAATTAATTCACAGAATAGCAGGACATAATATTGGCAAGTTAAATATCTTTAAATAGTCTACAACCTGAGTCCTGAACAAATGTTGAGTGTCACAAGAGAATTTGGAAAACCCGCAACATATCCATTATAATTGCAATCCATCTGAAAACATAATGCACAAAGGAAAACAAATGGATAACATTTTTAAATGAACACCCAAGATTTATCATTTATATTTATTATTTTAGCTACCTTTGTAATTTAATATGATTGACAATTATTTAATGAAATTATGCCAGGTGGAAATAAGCACCAGTCAAGGTTATTTAATTTCAGCACATGTGTAAAATCATATTCTAGTAATTACAGAATATTTGTCTTTTAAAACACATCTGGAATAATAAATTGACAAGTAAAAAATAGTATGTCTTACCTCAACTAATAAGGGCTTAGTATGTTGAATGTCATTTTTGTCATAAGAATAAACAACAGAAGTTGGAGATAAAAATGATCTAGGTAAAAATCACACAAACATCTCAAGTTATGAAATAGAAAAAGTTAAAAAAGCTGTTCTTATACAAATTGTATTTTTTAACTAAGTAATTTAAAGTGTATAAATCTTATTGTATATCCTTTTATCCAAACATTTCCATCACTTACACGATATGAATTAGATACTATGGGAGGCATTTTAATTAGAGTAAAATGCAATACTAAAATATAGGGTAGTGAACTACCCAAATTGCTAGAGATATCAAAGTGAAATAACATAGCTCCCAATTTCTTTTTCTTTTTTTTTTTTTTATAAACATGTTTTATTTGTTTTGCTTATACCATCAGAACTGAAACTACTGACTGTCATTTCCCTAAAATAGGGAAATCAATCTAAAACACATACTGGTGCTTTTCAAAAGATAGCAATTTAAAAGGGTGGTAGCAGC
>CAUYPK010089194.1:0-21117 GCA_963574355.1 Loris lydekkerianus | reverse complement strand
CATTGTCCAAGTGGTTAGAACATGTTCCCTGAATCTGGGTTAAAGCAGCACCATGCCCTTTCCTGATGATAGTATCCATTTATCCCTCTGTACTGCAGGGTCAATATAATAGTACTTTACCCATAGGTTTTTTTTTTTTTTCTTTTATAATTTATATTTATATTTTTTTCCTCAGTCTTCTTTTTTTTTAATTGTTTGGTATTCATTGATGGTACAAAGAATTAGCTTACATTGATTGTGGTTGTTAAAGTCCCTCTTATAATTGTGTCCTGTCCCCAAGAGGTGTGCCTACACCATGACCCCCATCCCTCTCCTCCCTCCCCCTCCCCAGTAACTCATTCCCCTAACCCCCACTTGTATTAGATCATCTATTGCCTTCATATTAGAATAGAGTACATTGGATTCTTCTCCATTATTGTGATGCTTTACTAGGAAGAATGTGTTCCACTTCCATCCAGGTTACTACAAAAGATGGAAAGTCTCCATCATTTTTAATGGCTGAATAGTATTCCATGGTATACATATGCCACAGCTTGTTAATCCATTCCTGGGTTGGTGGGCATTTAGACTATTTCCATGTTTTTGCAATTGTAAATTGAGCTGTGATAAAGAGTCTGGTGCAAGTGTCCTTATGGTAAAAGGATTTTTTTTTTTTTTTTTTATGTGTAGATGCCTAGCAATGGGATTATAGGATCAAATGGCAGGTCTAAGAGTTCTTCAAGGATTCTCCATATTTCCTTCCAAAAAGGTTGTATTAGTTTTCAGTCCCACCAGCAGTGTAAAAGTGTTCCCTTCTCTCCACATCCATGCTAGTATTTGCAGCTTTGAGACTTTGTGATGTGGGCCATTCTCACTGGAGTTAGGTGATATCTCAAGGTGGTTTTAATTTGCATTTCTCTGATAATTAGGGATGATGAGAATTTTTGCATATGTTTGTTAGCCATTTGTCTGTCTTTGTCAGAGAAAGTTCTGCTCATATCTCTTGCCTAGAGGTACCTGGAACTGTTTACTCTTTTTCTGTTGATTGAGTTTTCTGTAGATTCTAGTTATCAACCCTTTGTCAGATTCATACTCTGCAAATATCTTTTCCCATTCTGAAGGTTATTTTTTTGCTTTACTTGTTGTGTCCTTAGCTGTGCAGAAGTTTTTCAGCTTAATTAAGTCCCATTTGTTAATTTTTCTTCTTCTTGTGATGGCCGCTGAAAGTCTTTGTCGTAAAATCTTCCCTCAGTCCAACACCATCAAGAGTTTTTCCCACACATTCTTCTAAGATTTGTATTGTTTCCTGTCCTACATTTAAGTCTCTTATCCACCTTGAGTCAATTTTTGTGAGAGGTGAGAGGTGTGGGTCAAGTTTCAGTCTTTTGCATGTGGTTATCCAGTTCTCCCAGCACCATTTTTTGAATAGGGATTCTTTTCCCCACTGTATGCTTTTGTTTGGTTTATCAAAGATCAGATGGCAACTAGAGATTAGTTACATCTCTTGGTTTTCTATTCTGTTCCATGTGTCTATGTCTCTATTTTTGTGCCAATACCATGCTGTTTTGATTACTGTGGACTTGCAATATAGCCTGAAGTCTGGTAGGGTGATGCCCCCACTTTGTTTTTATTGCTAAGAATAGCCTTAGTTATACAGGTTTTTTTTTTTTTTTTTTTTCTGGTTCCATTCAAAACAAAGTACTATTTTTCCAGTTTTTCAAAATATAATGTTGGGGCCAATGTGGTGGTTCATGTCTGTAATCCCAGCACTCTGGGAGGCCGAGGTGGGTGTGTCACCTGAGCTCACAAGTTGGAGACCATAGCCAGGCATTGTGGCAGGCGCCTGTAATCACAGCCACTTGGGAGGCTGAGGCAGGAGAATCTCTTGAGCCCAGGAGTCTGAGATTGCTGTGAGCTATGAAGCCATGACACTCTACCAAGGGTGATAAAGTAAAACTCTGTCACAAAAAAAAAAAAAAAAAAAAAAAAAAAAAATTATGTTGACATTTTAATGGGGATTGCATTGAATCTGTAGATTGTTTTGGGTAAAATAGATGTTTTGACAATGTTGATCCTTCCCAGCAAAGAACATGGTATGTTCTTCCATTTGTTAGTGTCTTCTGCAATTTCTTTTCTTAGGGTTTCATAATTTTCTCTGAAAAGATTTTTCAACTCTTTTGTTAGGTATATTCCTAAGTATTTCATTTTCATTTGAAGAGAATTTTATTTTTGATTTTCTTCTCAACTTGGCTGTTATTGGCATATGCAAAGGCTACTGATTTGCAGACATTGATTTTATACCCTGAGATGTTACTATATTTCTTGATCACTTCCAGGAGTCTTGGGGTTGAGCCTCTGGAGTTTTCTAATTATAAGATCATATCATCAGCAAAGAGGTAGAGTTTGACCACTTTTGTGCCCCCATTTGGATGCCCTTATATCTTTCTCTTGCCTGATTGCATTGGTTAGAATGTCCAGTTTTGGGCCGGGGCCGGGTTTGTTTGTTTGTTTGTTTTTTTTTTTGGTATTTAAATTTCCTAACATCCTTTATTTATTTTATTTTATTTTTTATTATTAAATCATAGCTGTATACATTAATGTGATCATGGGGCACCATACACTGGTTTTATAAACAGTTTGACACATTTTCATCACACTGGTTAACATAGCCTTCCTGGCATTTTCTTAGTTATTGCATTAAGACATTTCTATTCTACATTTACTAAGTTTCACATGTACCCTTGTAAGATGCACCACAGGTGTAATCCCACCAATCACCCCCTCAAAACTGCAAAAAAAAACCCCCAAAACAAATAACAAACAAACAAAAGCTCTTGGAGAAAGAAAGGTTGAATTAACAGAAACCTTGGAATTGTAGCATTATTAAGGTTTCTTCTTAAATTGAGGGATATTCTATAAAACAACTGATTACAGTTGATTACAACTGACCTGTTGTAATTGTTAATGTTTGTGTCATGAAAGAAAGAGAAAGACTGAGGAACTGTTCCAGATTTAAAGGAACTACAGAAACCTGAAAAAAAAAAAAGAAAGAAAGAAAGACCTTCCAGAACTATGTTGAATAATAGTAGTGATAGAGAACATCCTTGTTTGATTCCAATTCTAAGTGGAAAAGCTTTAGGTTTTACATCATTCAGTATGATGTTAGCTGCGGGTTTGTAATAGATGGCTTCAATCAGCTTAAGAAATGTGCCACCTATGCCTATTTTCTTAAGTGTTCTTATTAGAGAGGATGCTGAATTTTATCAAATGCTTTTTCTACATCTATTAAAAGGATCATATGGTCTTTGCTCTTGCTTCTATTGGTATGGTGTATTACATTTATGGATTTGCATATGTTAAACTAACCTTGCATCCCTTGGATGAAGCCCATTTGATTGTGATGAATAATTTTTTTAATGAGTAGCTGCAATCTATTAGCTAAGATTTGTTGAGCATTTTCGCATCATATTGAAGTTTGTGTACAGTTTTCCTCTTTGGTTGGGTCCTTTCCTGGTTTTTGAATCAAGGTGATTTTTGCTTCATAGAATGTGTTGGGGAAGGGTCCATCCTTCTCAATGTTTTCGAATAATTTTTTCAGTATAAGTACAGGCTCATCTTTGAAGTTGTGATAGAATTCTGAAGTGAAGCCATCTGATCCTGGGCTTTTTTGCTGTTGTTGTTGTTGTTGGAAGATTTTTTATTGTTTCTGCAATCTTAGTGCTTGATATCAGTCTGAAAGATCTATTTCTTCCTGGTTAAATCTAGAAGATGGCATGATTCAAGGTATTGGTCCATTTCTCCACATTGTCAAATTTCTGGGCATAAAGTTTTTGGTAGAGAATAATTTTTTTAAGACTGGAAGTGACAATGCACAGGGGTCACTTAGTATAATATCTTTCACAGCACTGAGCAAAAAAAAAATTTTTCCTCTTCTTTATTTTATTATTATTTTGTTTTTATTTCAAAATATGACAGGAATACAAATGTTTTAGCTATATGAATTGCTTTTGTGCAATTTGAATCAAAGTGTGCTTATCACCTAGATTTTATGTTGCACCTTTTAAGTGTGAATTTACCGCCCCTCTCCTTCCTCTCCCACTTGGTTGATTTCCAATGAGTTTACTGCCACACATTTACATGAATGTTGATGAATTAGTTCCAATTTAATAGTGAGTCCATGTCATGTTTGTGTTTCCATTCTTGTGGTACTTCACATAGGAGAATGGTCTCCAGGTCCACCCAGGGTGTTACAAACAGCACTATGTAATAGTTCATCTTTGGTTTTTTTTTAAGGCTGAGTTGCAGTTATGGAGTGATGGTGATGATGATGGTAAAAAGAGGAACTAGATAATTATTAAAAAATAAAGAGGGCAACATTTTAACTCAGAAAGAATAAAAAGACCTGACACAAAACATACAAGTCTTAATTTCAGAACTAAAGGCTCTTTCAGCTTTCTTTTGTTTTCTGAACTGATTAAACTTGATGGCCAGTTAATCTGAAGTTTTCAAGGATAATGACCCCAGTTGCTCCTTCCTTGGCATCATCCCTGCATGTCTTTGACCAGTTACATAACTTCTGGAGATGTACAGGGACAATATGGAGTTGAGGCGTGATTCCTGGATCAGTTGGGCTAGAGAACGGGCATTCACCAGCAGAAGCAGAGGGGACATTTCTTCCCCTGATTCATTGTCCTTTGTTCCTGAGAAGAAGGTGAATCATACCTATGAGAGAGCAAGACAACCAATCAAAGAGTGGCAACGGGGGGAGGAAGACATTGTAATTTATGACTGAGTTTGAGCTGTGATCTAGAGAAGGTTTAGAACTTTGCCTCCAGGGTTAAGCATAACTGTAAGTTTTCAGATGGACTTGTTGAGGAGTCTAACTTCAGAAGCCTGAGTTGGTTTAACACTCTGCTGACTGGTTTATCTCTCAGAACCCACCTATTGTCATTTAGATTAACGCAATCTGGGAGCTTCCACACTTGTTAATTAATAAATCCTTAGGTGTTAGAGATGGGAGAATTTTTGTCATTTATGTTCCATAAGTGAGAAATGGGCCTAGGACAAATTCACCTTCACTGTAGTTTGCTGAAATCTTTGTTCAAGGACACAGGAGACCTCAAGCAAAGTGCTTAACCTTGCTGTGTCCGAGTCTCCTCAACTATGAAATGGAAATACATCTGCCCAGAGACGCTTGTGAGGCGTATTAACACAACAGATGCCAACCCTGCAGTTTGGATGGGAGTGTCTAAATTTTCATAGAGAACTGATGACACAGCTCACTTCCTCTTTGTATTGTCCTCTCTTTATCGGCATGTCTTCTCGGCCAGCCCATGAGAGACATGTATTACGATTATACATCTATTCCACCTCTGCACCTCCCTTCCACAATCCTGTGTATGATCTTTGTTTTGTTTTCTTTAACAGAAATTTGGGTGACATCCATGCGCCAGGCTCTATCTAGCTGGAAAACTTGTGGTCTTCTTTGTTTCATCTTCTTCCACATTTATTAGCAGCTTGAGGGGGAAGAGAGTGTGGTCTTAGGTAGCTAGTATTTTCTCAATAAAATTTATATTTTAAAATAGCTTTAGACTTTCAGAAAAGTTGCAAAGGTAGTACAGAGAGTTCTCATTTGCCCTTACCCAGTTCTTTCTGATGTTAATGTCTTACATTAACCTTACAGTACATTTTCACAATTAAAAACCCAACATTATAACATTAATCAAACTTCACACTTTATTCAAACATCCTTATTTTCCCACTAGTATCCCTTTTGTTGGTTTGTTAGGGTTTGCTTTCAAGAGACCACATGCATTTAGTTGTCACGTCTCTTTAATCTCTGCTCTGTGAAAGTTTCTCAGCCTTTCCCTTATTATTTCTGACCTTCACAGTTTGGGGGTCATATATTTTGTACAATCTCTCTCAACTTGGGTTTGTCTAATATTTTTCTTATGATTAGACTGGGGTTATGGGTTTTTGTAAAGACCATGAAAGTTACGTGTCCTTCTCATTATAGTATCTCAGAGTACATGCTAAGAACATGTGAACATGACTTATTCACTGTGATGCTAACTTTGATTATCTGGCCAAAGTAATGCTTTCCGGATTCTGAATTATAAAGTTGCAATTCCTCCCTTCCATACTGTATTCTTTGGAAGCAAGTCACTATGTCCAATCTATACCCAAAGAGATGAGTGAGGGACCAAACATCACCTCCTACATGACCTGGAATTCTGTAAAGGAGCTTTGTCTCTACTCACCTCCATCTATCATCTACCTGTTAACTTGTTTATATCAGTATAGACTCATGAATGTACTTCTTATACTTTCTGTTCTAATCCAGTGCCACGTTTATTATTAATTTAGTTGCTCAATTGTTCTGCCTTTCACCACTGAGGGTTTTCTGGGTTGGTTTTAGTGTCCCTTTGACAACCCTGCAATTCTTTCAAGTGTTTGCTTACTTTTAGATACTGCTAGATGTTCCAGTCTCATCTTGAATTATCCCTGCCCAGGCCTAATAGCCATTTCTTGCAAGGAACCCTGGTTTCTTAAATTGGAGAATGATGTTAGAAACCAGGATCTGGGCATCAGCATGCTTATTACTCCTGGGGTGTTTCCTTTTCTAGACTCTCAGTGGCTGCTGTATTTTTAATCCAACATTGGGCCCTCTGTGCAGTGTAAGCTCAATGACTAACTCTTTTCTCTGAGAACATGGTTTTGGGTTCCTTACAGTTTCCTCCATTGGAGTCATCCAACAACAGTTATTGGCAATGGAGACTGTTGATAAGTTTTAGGTGTGGCATGATAAAAACAACCACCTTTTAGTAACATTTCTCGCATAGCAATTTGGGAAATGAAATGGAACAGAGAAGAGATTAGAGATAAAGAGGAGGCCAGTTAGGGAATGAATGCCTTAGACTTATGGAAATAAATGTCTGAATATGGATAATTACTGTAAAATTTTAAAAGAAGAGAGACAGATATAAGAAATATCTATCAAAAGACCCAAAGATCTGGGTGTTCTCAGTCACTTCCTGCCAGGGTTGTACATTTTAAGGATTTTTCTGATACCCCATTCTATGGTTTCTGTAATATGTAAGTTGGAACAGCTTTTACCTTCTTTTTCAATACTCAGGTCCCTTACTTACAAGTGGGAGATTCACAGTGCAGTCCTGCAGCCTGAAGCTCACGGGGCCTGGGCTACACACACCTTCTCCACTGCAGTAGGGTGTGACATTTTGCTATTTCCCTCCAGGCAGTGGGTGGATCCAGGCAGGAGGTATAACTGGAAACCCCAAATGATACTTTCAAATTGCTCTTACAATACTCATCCTTCATTTTCCCATTTCTTGTATTTTATAAGAGAAGGCATGTGGACCAAAGTACTGGAATAAGACTTCTATAGACTTTGTGAGAGTGAGTTTATGCCATTTGAGAGCTTTTAGGTCTTACTCAAAGGAGCACACATGAAGTTTCTTATATATAAGGAGATCTTTGAATGGCTATGTGAGGACTTTGCATTTGATTCTTTAGGACTTTCTTTGCTGCCCTGAGTGCAGTGCACAGAGCAAAAATAGCTGCATCACTTGGGAGCTTTCTGGGAAATGCAGCATGTCAGGCTGTACCTACTGAGTCTATATTTTAAAGAAATTCCCCCAGATCATCCATCTACACCGCAACATTTGAGATGTGATGCTCTGAAACTTGGCTATGTATGGGAATCATTTGGGAATCATTTGTAAAATTTACAAATTACTGGTATTTGGGTCCATCCCCAGGAAATCAGATTTAATTAATTTGAAACAAGTATGATTTAAACATTTGGATTTTTGAAAATTTCCAGTATACACAAAATTTGAGAACTACTGTTCTAAGCCTATGGTTCTTAACTCTGATTGTACATTAGAACCACTTGGAATATTCAAATCCAACAATGGTAACAGAAAGATGTTTGTGTCCTACCAACCAAGAGTTTAAGTTACTCTTGAGTGATTCTTTTTTTATAGCTTCCTATGTAATTTGTTGCAAGCATTGATAATCTTTAAGTTTAGGCCCCCTGAGGTAACACCTGAAGCCACACCAGGAAGCTCTTTTTCTGAAAGTGAAATAGAGGCCTCTAAGAAGTTAAGTGACTTGGGCTGTGCCTGTGGTTCAGTGAGTAGGGTGCTGACCCCATTTACCAAGGGTGGTGGCTTCAAACCCGGCCCCCGCCAAATTGCAAAAAAAAAGTAGCTGGGCTTTGTGGCAGGCACCTATAGTCCTAGCTAACTTGGGAGGTTGAGGCAAGAGAATCACCTAAGCCCAAGAGCTGGAGGTTGCTGTGAGCTTTGATGTCACAGCACTCTACCAAGGGCGACAAAGTGAGACTCTGTCTCTAAGAAAAAAAAAAAAAAAAAAAGGAGAAGTGAAATGACTCACCAAGAGGAAACTGACTGAAGTAGATGACTTCTCAATTGCTGCTGTTAACTATGAGATGTGTTCACTTGCCATTTTCAAGATGAATAGTACAGTATTGTGCAAGTACTAAGCATTATCATTCCTCAGATAAGGCTTTTATTGCTTGTTTGACTCCACTGGGTAACCTGAATTCTGTAACATTTGCAAATTTGAAAAACACCAAATTATTGATACATTTCACTTCGCTTGTTGAAAGCCAGGTATTAATCATTGCATAGTATTATAACTCCCTCATCTCTGCACATTATGCATTTTAAGCATCCCCCAGCAAATTCCTTCCCTCTGCTTCATAGCACTACCAGTGTGTCTCTGAAAGCTTGACTTCTGTTGCCCAAAGTGACTTGGAAACTAAACAGTCTTTTTCTTCAGTCTTTGCAATCAGCCTGTATTCTCCTTATAAACACTGGTTTCAGCCTTTATTTTTAGAGTTTTCTAATATGCTCTGATAAATGTTCTCCTCCTAAGGGCTTGTCAGGAACAAGGGTGATTGATAAACTGTTCCAAATGAAAGAGAAAAATGTTCTCTCTAATATCTGCCATTGTGGGAAATTACATAAATAATGTTCTAAAGCTAATCGGTACTAAACAGATTTTGTATTTTAAATGCTCTCTGCAGCTATACAGGTATGAATTATGTTTCTTTATCAAAATCATTATAAGGGCCGCCTTGACTTGTAAAATCTAGCAAAATAAATACCAGAAACCAAATGTTGCTAGGCATGGTTACACACTTTATTAGAGCACTTTTTACCTTGCAATCTCATAAATCATCACTCCATGTGAAAAGACCTGTCATAGAAAGAGAAAAAGTTTGTCCTTGGTGATCAGCATGGTTGCTTGGAGAGGTGTGACTTTGTCAGTGTCAGATGCTCGGGGCCTCAGATGCTCCCTCCTTGTTAGCCTAGATTTCAGGACAAAATTCTTTTCCAGAGTTTTTCTGAACTATAGCAACCACAGTAATTTTAAGTAGTATATGAATGAAAATTTTATTCTGACCATTGCAACATTTATTCATCTTTGCATTAAACTTGTTGATGTATTTTATTTTCTACTTTCCCTGCCTCCAGAGGGTCAGAAACAAGAGAAAATAAAACAGAACAAAAGAGGAAGTTAAAAAAAAAGGAAAAGGACAGAAGAAAAAGGCACTAATAGAAACAGGAAGAGAACATATCTAATGCTAGAAAAGAGAGGTTGGACACCCCAGGGTTCTACCAGAGTTATAAGAATAGAAAAGACTATAAAATTTTTATTAATAGAATAACAGTAGGTCCAAGGCTATGAAGCTCTGGGGTATGTATGCTAAAGCCATATGGCAGAGAAGCCATAAGATACATTGGGGAAAGTCCTGAATTAGGAATTAATGAATATAGTACAATTCCCAGCTCCGAGTTTAAGTCACTCTGTGACCTGGGGCAAATCCCTTCCCTTGTGAGCCTTAATATTTTTTTCTGTAAAATGTGTCACTGAGATTTTTAAAAATATGTTTTATTGTATTCTGTAAAAGAAGGAATTCAGTATAATTGTTCATTGTTTTTGTTGTTTGTTTATTTTCAATTGAACTTATGCAGTGAACTCTTTTATTCATGGAAAAAGAAACTGGTTTTCCATTTTTCATAGTGATTTCAAGTTTTGCTTTAAAATTATTTAAAATAATTCTAATTGAAGAAAATGTAAGTCAGTAATTATAGTAAGAGTTGAAGCTTCCATACCATTTCTTCCGTGTCAAGCACTGTTCTAGAGCTTTACGTACATGAACTTGTTTGATCCTTATACTTTTAAAATAATAATATTCTCATTCTCTTCTTCCTGATAAAGACAGTGAGACACAGAGATTAACTATCTCACACCATGCATGAGTCTCCATGACCAGGGCTCCATAGTCAGCCAGTCCCCATCCTACCTCTTCAGGATCAATACTCGAAGGAACAGTATGGCAAAAATACATAGGGAAGATGCTACTCAAGAGACAATGCTCTAGGTTTCACTTGGAATCATGAAATGTGTTCCTTATCTAAACCTTTGTATAGTATATAGCATGTAAAGTAGCTGCTTAAAAATGATGCCATAGGTAAACAAATGAATGAATTTGCATTTGTATGCCCACAAGTGGTACTTTCCTAAAACTCAAATTATGTCATGTTATTCCCTTGCTTAAACTCTTTTAATGGCTTCTCACTAAAATGGTTAGATTAAGTAAATACAAATACAGCAGACCCGGTTACATTTGGATTTCAGATAAACAATGACTTTTTTTAGTATAAAAGCACATTGCTAGCAATATTTAAGACATATATATGATAAAATGTTATTTGTTTTTATTTTAAATCCTAATTTAGCTGTGCTCCCTGTTATTCTACCTGGCAACCCTACTCTAGTTGCCCTCAAAATGATGTCCAAAGTGTTGGAATTGCTTTAGAGTTTGTGATATGCTTAAATTTCTTTCTTCAACCCCTTTTCATACCATTCCTCATTTAGACTTTATGTTCTACCTGTTCCTGAATATTTGCAGTTCTCTGAACATATACTTTGTGTAACCTTGTGGCCCTTTTAAAGGCTGTTCTCTTATTTTTATCATCCTTCACCTAATTCTTTTGTCAAAGCAGATTTGAAGTCATTCCTCCTAAATATAGGTGAGGGGCAACATGCCTTACTTGTCCCCAAGTGGAGTTCTTACTATACTGTGTAGTAATTGTCAGTTACTTGTTTATTTCCCTCTGGAGAAATCATTGAAGGTAGGGGCAATATCAATCTTGTTTACTGTTGCCACTTATTGTTCACCTGGTACATGGTAAAACCTACAGAATTATGTGTTGAATAAAATAATTTCAAAAGAGGAATTTTGGAAGTCATTATCTCCTTTACTACTTTGTTGATTCAGAAAACAAGGGGCCAACAAAATATACACAATAAAATGATTATTAGTGTGTATCTGAACTCTGCATGTTTTACTCATGTCAGATATATTTTTTTCAAATAAATAAATTTGACATTACTAAAGACAAAGCTTTAAGTTTTTTTTGTTTTTCAGGTAAAATAGAAACTATTGACTTCTTCAGAAGTAGTGTCTGTGTGTGTGATTCAGGCCAATGGTGCTTAAAATTAAGTTTTTAATAATTCTGATAAGCCATTGCAACCTCACAGGTTCTTTATCAATTTCTACAGAATTCAAGATCAAGATGTTATTTACCTAACTGATTCTGATGCTTGCTTACTGGCAACCCTTCCATAGTCCATGTAAGACAATGATCAGCTCTACAAAATAACTAGACTGTGCAGTACCAGAGCTGAGCTATTCAAGGCCTCTCAGGGACATTGCTGGCAAATCTTCTAGAACTTAGACTAATCAGTAGGCTATCATTAATGCAGCCACTTTTCACAGACAACTATTGAAACAGTCATTTGTGACTGTGCCATCCTAATGTGGCTCTGGCACCTTCATCATGCAGCTAATTGAATATAAACTTGCCAAATTGTGTTCTGTCAAGATCAAGTTTCACTCAATTCAACATGTATTTTTTACTATGAATCCCTAAATTGACACCTAGCCAGCCATGCTACCAGTTCCTTTCTGGAGAATGAAGCTGGCTTTAAATAAAGAGTATCAAACATAGAGGCAAAGATTTCACTAAAGACTTTCTGGTTTTGTTACCCTCTGAGTCTCATTCACCTTCTTTGTAAAATGAAGGTAAATATACAACTACTTTTAGAAAAAGGTGGCTTTATGTTTCTACCCCTTTTTAATTTTTAACCTCAGCCAATTTCATTAGGAAATGTTGCTTGTTTGTATTTTTTGTCTGTCTACCTGTCTGCCTATTTTTCTCTTTCTCTTTCATATGTATATGGAAACACACTCACACACACACACACATATACACACATGCATGTGCACAGCACTGGGAAATTTGATTGAAACCACCTCTGCTATTCATGGAGCAAGTATTACTGGACAAAGAGGGTTCAGCCTCTTGTCACTCTCAGCCAATCTGCAGAGACCACAGTAGGTCTATCAAACTTTGTCAGAACAGTGAGAGTAGCCTCTCCAAGACTAGTCTGTTCTTCTATTTCCAAAACCACAGTTTTGTACATAAAGGTTCAAAGCAAAGAGCACATTAACTCTTATTTTAAATAATAATCAGCACAACTCAGTGACATATTACAACATTTCTAATTCAAAAGTTAATTTCCTAAATCAATCCTCCTAACCTATTTAAGATGGGCATCTTTAGGGTGGGAGCTAAATTTACAAAATAACAAGAATGGAAGACAGGAGGTGAATGTCACATAGGTCCTAAAACTCCCAGACCAGCTGTGTCATGTTGGCCCTAGCCTGACTGACTTCATCTTATTTTCACCACATGTGCTCTCATAAGTACTGACACAGAACAACCACACATTGATTGAACATTAGGGAAACCAACCTCCTTTCTATTGATTTGATAATAACTATACTTTGGAATGTATAAATAGCTGTGAAACAAATCACTTTCATACTGGAATTTCATCTTCAGTAGGTCCTTGGTCTCTGGGATTTGAAGAATGAACCCATAGACCCCAGATCAGTGGTAAGAGAGGATTTTATGATACAGAAAGAAATACGGGAATATGGAAATAGCAAGAAAAGCACTAGGCCTTTGTCAAAGGGGAAGACCCAAGTAGGATAAGCTCTCTTGGGCTCTTTGTCTAGGGGTCTATATTACATTTTTGGCCAGGACTTGGTAGGTAGAAAAACATCTTTTCAAAGTTAATGAGTGCGTTAACAAATGAATAAATGTAGTTCCTCCTTCACTAGGGCAAGGATATCATGTCCTTATAGCTTTTGTCTCTGAGAAGGGATTAGGCTGTGTGCTCCCTACTCAAGGTGGAACTACCCCAAAATGATTCAGGCTGCTTTGTTCATGACCTTGCTAGAGCCCAGAGGGTGTGGCCTGGAAAAGGCAGGCTGTTTGTGCCTGGAAATGGGGGTCTGATTGCTGAGCTTACCATGACTAGAGAATGGGGGTGGGGATGGTCCCTGTCCAACCCTGAGTGGTGGCTAATTGTTATTCCAAGTGATGTGAAATGAACTCGATGGGCAGCTGGTGGAGATGTAGACATTATTTCTCATGATGCATCTCAAAGTATCTTAGGAATAAACTTTTAATACTGAAGGTTGCAGCCTTGAAAGTCCTGCTGAAAATGCAAGTGTCTAAAATTCTATTTATCAGATCCCATGACTGGGGACATATGTCCCTTACAATGTTGAAAATGATATTTTCTAGTAATGACAAATTCAAAATAACATAAATATCAAAAGATAATCAAAGTTAATGGCTGTGCTTCATAAATTTTCATCAAGGAGTGGCATCAGAACCTTGCTGTGATCCAGTGTATTCTAAGAAGGCTCTGGCTTTACCTGGCTACACTGAGAACTGAGTAGATTAAGTCTTAGAACATACCTGAAGTCCATTCATGGCACACTAATTGGAAAATTCTTCATTTTTTTCATTGTTTGAAATTAGTGATATTTTATTTGGAAGACAAGATTTATGTTTTATGACACGGAGGACCTACATTTTAATGGCATTTCTTTGATTCATATTTTCCTTCTTCCTGTTTGCAACACACACATATTTTTTACCTGTAAGTAAGGTTATGTGAGACTACAGTTCAGAAAATCCTGAACTATGGCATTTCTATATGATGGTGATACTGGAATTTCGCTCTTCAGTAGGTCCTTGGTCTCAGGGATTCGAAGAATGAACCCAGGGACCACAGATCAGTGGTAAGATAGCACTTTTATTAGAAGTTAAAAAGGAATACAGAAAAAGTAAAAAGCACCAGAGTTTCTGGAAGGGGGAAAGAACTGAAGAACTCTCTCAGGAGTCTCCACATGGACTCTTTTATCTAGGGGTTTTAAGTCTAGAGGATTACACATGGTTGGCACTTGGTAACAAATGAATGCATATAGTTCCTCCTTCACTAGGGCAAGGTTATCAGGTTCTTTACAATCTTTGTCCCTGAGAAGGAATTAGGGCATGTGCTCCTACCCAAGTTGGAACCACCCAAAAAACCATCACAGGCTGCTTTGTTCAGGATCTTATCAGAGCTCAGAGGGTGTATCCTGAAAAATGCACCCTGCTTGTGCCTGGAAGTGGGGGTCTGACTTCTGAGCTCACCTGGGCCTAGAGAATGGGACTTGAGTGGTGGAATCCTGTATCAGTGTGACATTTTACCTGGCAAAGATGATGACATACATATAAATGTCTTAGTATTAAAAGATACCTATAGCACATTGCATAGAAAAAAAGATTATAGCTAAGTATGCATAGTGTATGCAACTCACACATATGTGCATGCCTATAGAGAGCCACTGGTATTTATTTTACCTGAAGTGATAGGATTCTGAGTGGTATTTTAAATTTGTCTGTGTGTATGTATATAATTTTGAAACATGTATATGTGTATATGTGCAATTTAAACATTCTTATCATTATCAGGTATAGTTTTCCCCAATTATAATTGTAATTATTCTACATAGGAGTGGAGACGTCCAACCTACTGTTGTTAACCTTAAGTTTATACTCTCCATTCTATTTCTTTCTTATTGGGTGACAACCTTGTGCTTTGGAAGGGCAACTTCACTTTCTTGGGGGTGAGTCATGTTAATTCAAGCCAATTTTGTTAATTTCATTCCTTTTATCAGTGATTGATGCCCCCCAAAACTCTGTCTTAAGGTAATAAGAACATGTCAATTTTCAGGCCAAAGTGATTGGGACAGGTGTAAAGTTTACTGGTGGATTCTAGAAAAGTTTTCTTGCTCTTAAAATAGAAACTTAGGTAGGGGTTCTCTTTTTCTTCTGGATTTTTTTTTTTTTTTTTTCAGTGATAGATGACTACTTTTTTCCCTGAGTATTAAATCAGAGTTAAGAAAATTAAAAAGAAATAGAGTTAGAGCTCTTAAATTAAGTACTCCAAGAGTCTCATTTCACTCAGATACCTGAGCAAATACTCTTCCTTAGAGCTTAATGCAGTTTGATTTCCTTGTAGTTGAAAGCATTTTAATAGTCATTCACCTGGTTGGTGGCAAGAATAGAGTGATCCCATCCCTATGTAGGGATATCAAGGAGATATTGTATCAGATGTGGTGATGTATGTAATATTATATATAGTATATATATGTTAACATAAACCAATTCTCACAAATTGTCTATCTCAGTGTTATAGAAATGTGCAAGCCACATATGTAATTTTAAAATTTCTAGTTGCCACATTTAAAAAAAAAGTAAAAATAAATAGGTAAAATTGATTTTAGTAATATATTTTATTTAACCCATTATAGCTAGAAATCTTTTCAATATGTAATCAATATAAAATGATTAATGCCCTATGTTATGATTTGTTTTCTGTATTAAACATTTGAAACCTGATATACAGAGTGGACATAAAGCTTGTATTCAATTTTTATTAGTTTACTATTTAACTTGCACATGAACTTTATGTCCAACCTGAGTATTTTGTACTTAGGGCACATTTTCATATGGGTAGCTGCATTTCAAGTGCTCAGCAGAAATAGGTGGCTGACATTGTTAAACATCATAGGTCTTGCCCCAAATGGGGGAACTGGGAACTAAAATAAAATCTTCAGGCTCCCCCACCCCCAGCTAGGGATTGACTAGAACCCCTCTTAGCCAAGGGGATCCCTGAAATTGAGTTGCTAGCCATAAGAAAGGAGATCAAACAGGCCTCACCATGTCCCTCCCCTTCTTAGAGAAGTCCTTTGTGACTCAAGGAACAGGCAGACCTAAGGCTGTGAAAGACTTCTCTGCAGGTCCTCAATATACATGACAAAGCACATAAGTCCATCAGGTATTTTGTCTCTAATTAATAGACCTTTTACTTTTAGCCTCCTGCTCTTTTAAGGCAAAACCCATTCAGCCAATTGTCAGGTAAAGAATCTTTAAACCCGCCTATAACCTGTAAACTCTTGCCTTCAGATGTCCCACCTTTGGGGGCCAAACCACTGTATGTTTTTCATGTATTAATTTATGGCCTCATCTGTAATTCCTCTCTCCTTAAAGTGTATAAAAACAAACTGCAGCCCCACCATCCTGAGTTCATTTGCTCAAGGCTTCTTAGATGTGGCTCCAGGTCACTGTCTTCAAATTTGGCTCAGAATAGACCTCTTTAAATTATTAAAAAAAAAAAAAAAAAAAGTCTATTTCCTTGGTAGTATCTTCTAGGTACCAATGGCATGAGCAAGTCTGGGGGCTTGCTAAAAATGCAATCTTAGGCCCATCCCAGACCCACTGAAACAAAATCTCCATTTTAACAAGATTCTCAGGTGATTTATTTGTACATTAACGTTTGACTAGTTATCATTATCATTGTTATTTTAGTTCTGGCAAGAATGAGCCATTCATACCACATTAACCTTTCTGACAGGGTTATGGCAAATTGGAGGTATAGTCAAGTTATACTGTTGCAGAAAAACACCTGACTGTAGGCCTGGTCAGATCCAGTATAAGATACTTCAGACAATCTCAGCCTGGTAATAATTCTGACATGAATGGTATAAGGCTAATAGTAATAGAAAAGATTTATTTTAAACCCTATGTAAATAGCCCAGCTGTAATTTGTTCATGTCTTCATAATCAACAGATTTATTTATAAAGTCCTATTTTGCATGAGAAATATCTGATAAGGGACTGTTGGTAAAATATTTACAAATCTTCAAATTTCTTTTGGAGGGATGAACTAGAAATTGAGTGGAACAATGTGAGGTCTTCATTAGGCCCTTACCATGCCAGGTTCTCTGTATTTTTTTGTTGTTGTTTAATTCCTATCTGCTTTGTATTATCTTCACGACAAATGATATCAAATTATTAGTTAATAATTCCTCATTCAGAGAAAGGGAGAGACCAAAGGATTTTCAGAGATAACGTAACTGGTCTTGAATTTCACAGTGGGCATAAAACATTATGCATTTATCTCCTCCACAGTTATTTTTCTATTCATCGCAGACCTCACTGAAACAGATAATAAACCACTTCATGAACAGATGTGCCACTTATTCATCTAGTTCTGTAATGATAATGGAGAAAATTTAATCTGGAGTGTCTATGGAAGATGAACTAAAGCCAGATTGGTATGAATAATAAAGGCTCTGTTGAAATGTTGGGCCCCTCATGAAAAGCCAATCATTAAGTGCTTAACAATGCTGTCTTTGATATAGTCCAACAGTGTATAGATACAACTACCTCTTGGGTGCCGAACTTCACATGGAGCTACTGTTTCTACAGATGTAAACATTCCAAATTGTTTAGCGCATAAAGAAGCATAAAAGATACATTTTTTTTTTTTTTTTTTTTTTTGCAGCTTGAAGCAACATCTGACATTGCACAATGCTGCAAATATGTTGGAGGGATTGCTTCATTCTGACAAATTTAAGATGAGCTAATAAGCATATGAAGTTTAACATTTTTTGTTTCAAAAAACAAATTGAGACCAATTTTTTCCCCAAAATCGTGCAAAATCAGCTTTTGGAGGATTATTATTAGCTTGAAATTTGCTGCACACTTGACCTTAGTTTTATACATGATGTGTAGTTGTAGCTAGCATGTGATCTCTGTAGATGAGAGGCAGTTGTATGTTCAATGAGCTCCAAATATGGATTATACAATAATTATTTGACTTTCTCATATCTTATCTAATTCAGTGAACTAAAACAGACCTGCAGCAATGACAGTAGTAAGAAGTATATATACTTAGAGAATGTGAATTTTGTCTTCTCAACATGTTCCCCATTTTCAATAAAATTACTTTTCCTCTCTGTGCTTTTGTGTCTTTGTTTTGATGATGTGGATAGGAATATCAATTTCTCTTATGAATATGTTGACTTTGATTATTATTTATATTTAATTTATATTAATATATTGTAGTTTATTGGTAGCTCCTTGTGGTAGTAATGGACATCTAAAATAACTCTGTCTGATCCAATCAATGGAAAGTAGAATGTGTCACGCATACCAAATATGGCTTTTAACCTATGTATTGTAGCACTATTCAATTAATAAACTCCATGTGGAACAGTTAAGAATTGTGGGGGGAAACCACAACAACAAAATTTAACAGAATTCAGGGACTAGTTCTTCCCTACTCAGGAGTTTAACCAGCACTCCCCATGGCCTCCAAGCCCACTACCAAACTTTACTCAGGAAGGAAGACTTATCCATCCAACACACTTAACCCTTTGAATATTTCTGGCAACTCTGTCAAACTGCTTAATTCAAATAATAGTGCTCTTTAGCCAGAGAAGATATGCTGTGGCCCATCCAGATTGGAGATGATTGCAGTGCTTATCTAGCAGCTCAGCCTGATGTCTGAGCTCAGCCAGTGATCTTGCAAAATAGCAGATCTCAGCCAGCTACTCCACCCAAACTCAGAGCAAATGCAGCAACCCCACCATCAGAACCTGAAAGCAAGCTACACTTGTCCTAGATTATTATCAGGTGGGCCATCCAGAGTTATAGACTAAACTAATAGAAGACCCATCCCTGTTAAAAAATATCTTTATTTGTCTCTGAAAATGCAAAAACTCTAACACAATGACACAGGATTACAAAGACTTAAGCAATTATTACATCTCAAAAAAATAAAATAAGTGTGTGTGGGGGGAGTAAAAATGTAAAGTTGTTTTATGCAACCAAAGTTAATTTGTTATCAGGTTGAAATGGACTTTTGTAACTGTAAGATGTTCTATGTTGCCACTAAAAACAAAAATTTATAGGACACACACACAATAAAATGGAAAAATTCAAAATATGCTACTAAAAATATCATCAAATCAGAAAGGAAAATAGCAAGAGAGGAAGAAAGAAACAAAGTGTCCGTAAAACAGCCAGAAAACATTAACAAAGTGGTAGTCGTAAGTCCTGACCTATCAGTAATTATCTTGAATGTAAGCAGATTAAATTCTCTAATAAAAATATAGAGAGTGAATGAATGGACAAACATGACCCCCTGCCTTCAAAGGAATCACTTTACTTTTTACGAACACTCAGACTGAAAATCAAAGAATAAAAAAGAAAAAAAAAAAGAAAGAAAGAAAGAAAAGATATTGAAAAATAAAAGCAAGCAGGGGTATCAATACTTACATCAGACAAAATAAACTTTAAGGTGAAAACTACAAAAAAGTGGCAAAAAGAATATTATGTAATGATATAAGGGTAAGTTTATCAAGAGAAAATGATTGTAACTATGCACATGACAAGGGAACAGCTGAATACATAAAGTAAATACTAAAGGATGAAATAGGTTGTAATACAATAATAGTAGAGGACTTTAATGTACCATTTTCAATAATGAAGAAACTATTCATGTAGAAAATTATTTTGTAAAAGACTGGATTTGAACAACACTTACATCAAATGGACCTAACAGAAATATGGAACATTCAATCCAATTGCAACAGAACACACATTTTTTCTTAAGGACACATGAAACATTCTCCAGCATAGACCATATTCTAGTCTTAGCAAACTTAAAAAAACTGAAATCATAAGGAGTACCTTTTTCTTACCACAGTGTTAGGAAATTAGAAATCAATAACAGGAGGAATCATAAAAAATTCAGAAATACATGGGAGTTAAACAATATGCTTCCAAACAACCAGTGGGTAAACAAAGAAAATTTTTAAAAAATTGTAAAAATCTTGAGACAAACAAAAATGAAAACACAACACACTAAAACATAGGAGATGCATTAACAGTGATTTCTAAAGGAAATTTCATAGCAATAAACACCTATATTAAAAAAAGAGATAGCAAATAAACAACTAAAGATTATGTATCAGGGAAATGGAAAAAAGGACAAACTGAGAACAATGCTAATAGAAGGAAAGGAATAAAAAAGATCAGAGCAGAAATAAACAAAGCAAGGTAGAGTCCAGAAAAACAGCACATAAGATCAATGTAACTAAGTATTAGTATTTTTTTAAAAATTTATTTATTTTTATTGCTAATTCAAGGGGTACAATGTGCGGGATTCATATACAATCTGAAATATTCTCATCAAACTGTTCAATGTAGCCTTCATGGCATTTTCTTAGTTACTGTATGTAGGCATTTGTATTCTGCATTTATTTTTTTATTTTTTATTTTTATTTTTGAACCTGGCTTATTTCATTTAGCATAATGCTCTACAGTTCCATCTATGTTGTCATGGGTGTCAGAATTTACTTTTTTTTTTTTAATTTTTTGAGACAGTCTCATTCTGTCGCCTTTGGTAGAGTGCTGTAGCATCACAGCTCACAGCAACCTCAAACTCCTGGGCTTAAGCGATTCTCCTGCCTAAGCCTCCTGAGTAGCTGGTACCACAGGCACCCACCACAATGCCTGGCTATTCTTTTTTATTATTATTATTAAATCATAGCTGTGTACATTAATGTGATCATGGGGCACCATACACTAGTTTCATAGACCGTTTGACACATTTTCATCACACTGGTTAACAAAGCCTTCCCGGCATTTTCTTAGTTATTGTGCTAAGACATTTACATTCCACATTTACTAAGTTTCACATATACCCTTGTAAGATGCACTGCCGGTGTAATCCCACTACCACTCTCTCTGTCCACCTCCCCCTCCCTCCCCTCCCTTTCCTCCTTCCCCCTATTCTTAGGTTGTAACTAGGTTATAGCTTTCA
>CAUYPK010089192.1:0-50912 GCA_963574355.1 Loris lydekkerianus | reverse complement strand
TCTCCATCTTTCTTTAAGGCTGCATAGTATTCCATGGTATACATGTACCACAATTTGCTAGTCCATTCGTGGGTTGATGGGCACTTGGGCTTCTTCCATGACTTAGCAATTATGAATTGGGCTGCAATAAACATTCTGATACAGATGTCTTTTTTCTATTGTGATTTTTGGTCTTCTGGGTATAAACCTAGTAAAGGAATTATAGGATCGAATTGCAGGTCTATTTTTAGGTCTCTAAGTATTCTCCAAACATCCTTCCAGAAGGGACGTATTAGTGGGCATTCCCACCAGCAGTGTAGAAGTGGGCCCTTTCCTCCACATCCACGCCAACATTTCTGGTTTTGGGATTTTGTTATGTGGGCTACTCTTACTGGGGTTAGATGATATCTCAAAGTAGTTTTGATCTGCAGGAAATGAGTTTGCAGTAGTTGGGATAGGACCTGACACCAGTACAGGTGGTGGTGGTGACGGTGCCGCATTGATTACAAGATTATAACATTAGACCACCCTTGCTGCTTACAAATTACTTCTGCATATTTGCTTTCCCTTAATTCTCTCCATAAGGCCCCAAAGGGACATAAAGATGGTAAACAAATCATTAGAATTAACCAACTGAATCCATGTTAAAAATCTGTCAATATCAGAACTGGGGAGTCAAGTACTCAGTTTCTAAACTATTTCAGATTCCTTACAACTTTAAATGGCTTAAGTGTCTGGAAAATCAAAACTTTTGGTATTTAAAAAAGTTAACTATGTTGTTTTTCTAAGACCACGAATTTACCTCCACGAGGAGCGTCCCTTATTATTAGGCAGGTAGAGGCTCCACATGCCAATCGAAAATGGCCATCCAACCTAGGCAACCCAATCGAACTCCAACCCAATCGAAAATGGCCATCCAACCTAGGCAACCCAATCGAACTCCAACCCAATCAAAAATGGCCATCCAACCTTGGCAATCTTTCTCTACACACTAATTTTTCCCTCCTCTACTTAACATTGTTGTAAAATACTTGAAAATCCAAATGAGGTAATTTCTATAATAGCATATATTAACGATTAAAATAAAAATGGTAAGGACAACAGCAAGAAAAAACATTGCAGAGTTGGCAAATATTATATTTAACTTCACATCAATTCTTTAAAGGAATTTAATACAACTTTCCCCCTTCTAACTAAAAAATTAATTCCTGTATACTGTTCTTGAGATTTGGATTGGGAATGAAAAGGGAAAAACCACTGAAAGAGTGAAGATTTGGTCTGAATTAGCCACCCAAAAGTTTAGACACTAGGGACCAAAGATTAAACTTTAAAGTTTAGAAACCCCCCAGGCGTGATTGTTCATACCTGTAATCCTAGCACTCTGGGAGGCCAAGGCTGGGTGATCTCTTGAGGCCAGATGTTCTAAACAAGCCTGAGCAAGAATGAGACCCCATCTCTAACAAAAATAGAAAAAAATCTCATTCCTTTAAGAACAAAAATGGATACTTTCACAGTTATGGAGGCCAGAAATCTGAAATCAGTCAAGCTGGTGAGTGAAGCTCCCTCTGCATTTACAGCTGCTTCCCGTCACTTGCACCACCTCTGAGCTCTGCCTCCTGTCAGATCAGTGACAGCATTGGATTCTCCTTATGTAGCAGTGTGAATCCTACTGTAAAGTGCACCTGCGAGGGATCCAGTTTGAGCTCTCCTTATAAGAACCTTAACGTCCATACCCCAGCCCATGGAAAGTTGTCTTCCATGAAAGCAGTTCCTGGTTCCAAAAAGTTTGGGAGCTACTGTTCCAAAATATAATTCGGGACTGAACTTCCTGAGTCATGGCCTTTTTCAGGATAAATTCCTACAAGCAAAATTATGGGGGCCGATAGGAATAGTTTCAATTTTGATACATGGTGTCAGATTTCTCACAGCGCCTAGAAAGGTTATATCATATTATATCCTCAACAATAGCTTGTTCCCCACAAGTTCACCACCACTGAGCATTAATTTCTTTAATTTTTCTCAGTGTGATACAGGAAAAATGATTTCTTAAAAATATTTGAAAAACTTGTGTCTTGGAAGTATGAGGACAGATGTTTTTTTTTTTCCCTGTTTATTAGCTATTTGTATTTCAATCGTCTCTGCATGTCCTTTCCTCTGTTCTCTTTTGGATTGTGCATCTTTCCTTATTGACTTTTTTAGAGCTGTTTTTATTTGCAAAATATTTTGTTTTTGCCTGAAAATACTGTAAGTAGGTTTCTGAGTGCACTGTCAGGAGTACTTGGCTATATGCAACAGAAAGTGAGTGGCTCGTTCCAGCAGAATATTTTGAAAGAATACAGAATCGCTGGAAAAGCTAGAACTCTAAGACTCAAAAAATAGAGCAGTTCCAAAGAAAGAAGAGCAGACCAACAACCCAAAACACAATATGGGACCTGTATGGTAAGGATCCTGCAAATTCTGACACTGGACTCCCAAAGCCACTTCTGGTACCTCTGCCCACACTGGCCCTGGAGACTTGATGCTGAAGCCATAAAAACTGGACGCTCCTCTGTGTGGAGTCAGAGTCCTGGATCAGAGTGTCCAATTGGCTGGGTCCTCATCGCAGCCTGCGTCCTCTGCCATGGTGTGAAGGAGAAGTCAGAAGCTAGGCAGAGAGAGAAACAGAGGCAGAGATCCTTCTAACCATCTGTTGCTTAAGTGAATTTTGCTTATGATACTTTTAGCTTTACAAAAAAATTAATTTGGGGGGTGGGTATAGTCTGAAAATACTTTTCTTTACGATTTCTGATCTTAACAACTCTGCTACCCTCTCTTACCTTCCTGCATTTCCCCAGATGAACCAATGAGGCCTACATTTTCTCTTTTTAAGGATTATCTGCACTTGTATCAGGGCTTTACAACTATCCATTGAGTTTTTAGACAGCTCTGATGTCCTGGGCCTCCTTCTCATGTCAGAGATATCCTTGCCTCTGAGACATGTAGTGATCCTGCTCTGGAGGCTAATTATCTTAGGTGGTGGCCTTATTTCCTTTTGGGTTAGAATCTATTACCACTCGAAATGGTTAACATTCTGCCTTCCAGATGGGAGGTTTTTTTCACCTGTTCATCAAATATGTGTTTTCATGACTCAGGAGTCCCCTAACTCTCCTACTGCTACTGATATATTTTATTATTCAGTTAATTTCAATTGGCCTAGTATCATGGGATACTTGACATTTTGATATCTTAGGCATTAAATTGAAAAACATCTAGTTGATCATTTTCATACTTCATTTTCAGTTAAGTTTAAGTTTCTCTTGCCTACTCAGAGAGATACAGCACAGCTTTAAGGACACTTGAGTATTTTCTACTGGTCTTTGAGGGGCCCAGCCAATTTAGCCTTTCTTATCCACAGGCTTACAAGCCTGCCTATCCATGTTCAGCAGAATGGTAACCATATCACAAGCCCATTTTGTACATTTCAAGAAAGCCCAAATGCTGGCTTCCTATCTATGGCTCTCCTCCAGACTCAGCTGTGGAAGGACAGCTGAGGAAGAAGAATGAAGCAGGGATGGAAACAATGTGGCCTGTTCTTCCACAACCAGGGCTCCCCTCGCATAGAGAAGGCCCAGCAAGCACCATTAGGAGCAGAGCGTGGGCCACTGTGGTCGGAGCTACCCCTGGAGGAGCTGGAGCCCACCTGTGAGACACCCAGTACAGGCCAGCAAGAAGCTCAGAAACGGAAGTCCCCACAGGTGACAGAGGGACACTCACCAAAAAGGTATCATCTAGAACGTTTGGAAACAGGCACCAGGCCACAGTCCCACAAGGAATCCAGGGCAGAGAGGGCTGAAATTTGGTGCAAGTGGCAGGGCAGCTGGCCTAGGGCACAGGGGAGGGCTCTGATGAGGGTCTGGGGGCCCAGGCAGCTCGTAGCCACAAGCAATCAGCAGATAGAACCAACCAAAGACTTGATGTTTAGAATGAGAGAACAAGCAGGGGCTGAGGCAGAGGAATAAAGGAGAAACCTATGGGGATGGAGAGCAGTGATTAAAGGTGTGGCCTGTCCCAGTCTTCCTGGGACAATGCTCCATTCTGTCTCTCACTCTCTATGTGACTTTGGTGAAGTGATTTACATGTTCTGGCCTGCAGTTTCCTCATCTGTAAAATGATCATAATAACTACGCCTACCTTGTTTACATAAGAAAAACAAATGAACTGATGTACGCAAAGTGCTTAGAACAGAGTAGGTGTTAAAAATCTTCCCTATACTGTTAATACTATTACTAAAACTATACTATTAATACTCACTAAAACTGAGATAAATAATCAAAGCCCGAAGAAGCCTCAAAGTGGTCCTGATGTGGAATCACTAAAGTGGTTAAATTATTCTTCAGCTCCCTCGGACTGAGGACAAGATTGGCCACAGATCACGGGGAAGGCTAAGCTTGCAGGCAGGGGTCAAGTGGTGGGAGAGAGTGATAGAGGCAAGGAGCCAGGCAGATTCTTGCAAATGTAGTTGGGAGCTAGCATTTTCTTTCTCAGCAATTCTGATACACCGTCGTTGTGTCCGTGGCCTGTCCAGTCCGGAATCCCTGGGTTCCCTGGAGCCCCTACTAGAGATGTGGGTAATGAGGGAGGAGAGTCTGGAAGGCTCTCTGCTATCCTGGGACTCTGCCATAGCTTGGCTCCTTTTAATCTCTGGGGTATGCTGAGGCCACAAATGAGAGTGTGCACCTCTGGCCTCACTCTGGCCCTCTTTTTAGACCTGTGGATCCCCAGAGTGAAGCTGGAATTTGAGGCATTAAAATACATACCCTATTTTGCAAGTCATGCCCTCATGGATCCCTCTTACACACATGCAGACAAAACATGGTGTTCAAAAAAATAGTTGTTAGCACTTTGGGAGGCTGAGGCAGATGGATTGCTTGAGCTCACGAGTTCAAGACCACCCTGAGCAAGAGCGAGGCCCCATCTCTAAAAAATAGCCAGGTGTTGTGGCTGGTGCCTATAATCCCAGCTAATTAGGAAGCTGAGGCAAGAGTATTTGAAGCCAAGAGTTTGAGGTTGCTATGAGCTATGACTCCACCGTGCTCTACTCAAGGTGAAAAAGTGAGACTCCATCTCAAAAAAAAAAAAAAAAAGTCATTTATAGTAATAATAATGGCTGCTATTGTTGGAGAGTTAACTTGTATGCCAAGGTGCTATGGATGCGGCTGAGTGCTACCTGTTGATTGCTGCGATTAGTCACAATAGCATTAAGAGGTATGTCCTATTACTATTCCTGTTTTGCAGATGAAGACATAGTCTTAGGAGGGTCAAGTAACTTGACCAAGGTTAAATGGCCAATAAATGGTAGACCCAGAATCAGCTCAGGTAGTTCAATATCAAGCCTGAGCTTTTAAGGAGAAGGGAAGAAAGAAAGCTTTGGAGTTACTTTCTTAATGGAAATAACTGCATGTCTGACAGATGTGAAATATGTGCTATCTGCTCCCTTCTTTGGTGAGCTGACACCAGCTTGAAACATTCGCTCCCCCCTAGGCAGCATCTGTTTTGTTTCTCCAAGGACACCAGCTCACTCTGGAGACTCTCTCTGGGAGAGGCCAAAGTTCCTCATAGCTTCTGGGATCACAAAACCCTTCTCAACAAGATCCCTGAGGCCCAGGCCCCTAAAAACTATGTAATAAATTTACCATCAAAACGATCTCTCCTGATCCCTCTGAGACCATTATGCTACAAACAAAGGTAAGACGATATTCTAATAAATATTTCTTTTGTGAAGTCATTAGGATTTTCTTTACCCCTCCTACACTAAACTATATTCTTCGAATTTAATATAATTTCATAGTTCCCCTAAATCATTCATGGGTATATATACAACATTCAAGCGTTCTACATCCTGTCATTTGAATAAGGATGATTATTAAAGTTTAGGCTGAGCCTAAAATGCAAAAGCATTTTACTGTTTTTATTATTAAAAAATGCCATAATGAAATATTTTAAAATGTTATAGCAATTATCTTTTCATGGTACAAAACTGCATTGTCAACTATGCTACATTAAAATGTTAGATCACTATTTTAATATCAAAATACAGAAAGAGAGACTGATGAAATTCATCTTCTGTGCAGTGTATTTCTCTACGACATTCTAGTACATGTGGTCTGCCATGGTTGAGAGGTGCAGCACTATACAGGAAGCACCACAGATTTTCAAGTCAGTTCCCAGAATTGAAATAACAAGAAAATCTGGGGATTGTGTGTTTCTTTGTCTATTCTTACTGGGCCAGCTGCACTGGGCTCCCAGTGGCGGAGGTAACAGTAGAACATTAGGGTAGCTCATATTGTCCTGGACAAGTGTTAATGAGGAAGAGGTGTGGAGATGAGAGACTCCGCACTCAGCCTCTCGCCTCTTCTTGCAATATTATCTATTAAACTGAGCTGAATGTCTTGATCACACTGAGTATAATCATTACACAGAGGACTTTGACCTGTTCCATTAGGTGATTAAAAAACAAAAGTACATTTTTAATAGATTTCATGAGGAGCTAATTGTATGTGACTCTGGTTGCTTATGGGAAACTATCAGATGAGGTCTACACCGGGTCAATAACTCACTGTTAAGCCCTTGAAATCACATAGTCTTACTATTCATGAAGTTTTTGAAAATGAACTTACTACCACCAACACTGAAAAATCATCTAATGAGTACTGTTATTGTTTGGATGTTTGTCCCTCACCCCAAACCTCACATTGAAATTTGATCCCCTGTGTTAGAGGGAGGTGAGACCTAATGGGAGGTGTTGGATTATGGGGTGGATCCCTCATGAATGGTGCTGGTGCTGTCCTCCATAATGACTTACTCTACTGTTACAAGAGCTGGGCACCTTTCCCCTCTCTCTCTCTCTCCCTCTCCCTCTCCCTCTCTTGCTGTCTGATCTCAGCACCGCTAGCTCCCCTTCAGCTCCCACTATGAGAGGAAGCAGCCTGAGGTCTTCACCAGATGCCTCATCTTCCAGCCAGCAGAACAGTGGAATAAACCTCTTTTTTTTTATAAATTACCCTGCCTCAGATATTTCTTTATGGTAACACGTTCAGCCTGAAACAAGTAGCGACAGGTTATGTTGTAAACAAAGTGCATTGTTTCATGGCCTTTGGTCAGATCAAGTGCATAAACAAATGGTACTATGGGTAAGGATCTTCATTCAGAAACAAGTTACCTTATGGGTGCTGAATACTATGACTAACTGATTTGTGCTAGTGTTATTTACATTAGTATATCAAATCATCCCTAAGGGATGCTTCACATTAAAAGCCTATAACCTAAAAAAATTACTTTATATTAAGGTGGACTTAAAGTAGAGAAGTAACTCTGTGAAATTGGAACCCTTGCACACTGTGGCTGAGTGTGCAAAATGGTGCAGCTATTATGCAATATAGGATGGAGGAGCCTCAAAAAATTGTAACCTGAACTATCATATAATCCAGGAATCCCAATTCTGGGTATATGAATTGATGTTGGGATCTGAAAAGATGCCAGCACTTCCATGTTCATTGCAGCACTATTCATAATAGCTAAGAAAACCTAAATATGTCCATCAACAGAGGAATGTATGAAGAAAATGTGGTGTGTATGTATGGTGTATATGTACTTCCACACACAATGGAGTACTATTCAGCCTTAAAGAAGAAGGAAGTTCTGCAACATGTGACAATATGGGCAGACCTTGGGGACATTATGCTAAGTGAAATAAGTCAGTTATAGAAAGACAAATACTGGATATTCTATTTTTTTTTTTTTTGATACCAAGTATCACCCTGGATAGAGTGTCATGGTGTCTTGGTAGCTCAAGCAACCTCAAACTGCTGGACGCTCAACAGATCCTCTTGCCTCAGCCTGGGACTATAGGCACACGCCATAACACCCGCCTGGCTAGTTTTTCTATTTTTGGTAAAGATAGAGTCTTACTCTTGCTTAGGCTGGTCTTGAACTCCTGAGCTCAGGTGATCCACTTGGCCTCTTAAGTATTAGGATTGTAGGTGTGAGCCACTGCACCTGGCCTGCATATTCTATTTATATTACATATGAGGTATCTAAAATATCCATATTCACAAAATAAAAGACTAGAATGGTAGTTGCCTGGGATTCAGGGGAAATTGCAATTGATTAATAATTAACAGGCATCAAGTTTCAGTTCAATAATATGAATAAATTCTACGGATCCATACAACCTTGTATCTATAGTCAACATAATATACTGTGCCCTTAAAATTTATTAAGAGGGTAGATCTCATATTAAGTCTTCTTACCACAATAAAATAAAAATTAAAAAAGTAGTAATTCCTCCTCCCTTTCCACTTCCCTCATTATATTAATGTCTTTGTTGAAGTTCCTGAGCATCATAGGTTTGACTCCTCAGGAAACAGACTGACATGAAGATATACGTGCAGGAATTTTAGTGGGGTGTGCCGTGGAAAACACCACTTGTTACCGGGTAGGGAATGCAGGAACAACAGAAGGAGACATGGAACTATGACACAGTTGTAACAGTCCCCACTGGGAATCTGTGGGTAGACAGCCCCCTGAATCGAGGCCAGGGAGATAGGACTTTGTACCCTTCCTCCACTGGTCATTGTATGCGGACTGCCCCTGGGGAAAGAAATAACTCTGGGCTACACAGTCCTTTTATATAAGGATAATTCCTGTAGAGGGACTCAGCTAAAAGCCATCAACAGGTAACACCCTAATAATAGCTGAGGAATAAGTGCCTTGGTCCTGGGTGTGGAATTTTGGGTATCACAGAACACACAACACTGGATTACACCACAAATTCACCCTGTGGGAACTAAAACTCAGCCTTCCTCTTCACAAGTTAAATTTTCCTTCTTATTTTCCTCTCTTTGTTATCAGCATCACCATTTTTCCTTAACCAAGGTAGTGGAAGAGAAATCTAAAGATTTCTAAAAATTGCCTTGGGCGATTTTTAACAGTCTGTCACATTTAATTTCCAGCATATTTATCCTTTTAAACAATTTTAAATAATTCACTACAAAGTGAAATCTGGCATAAGTCCTATCTGTCTTTTACTCCCTGAAATACTGTAGAAGCCAAGACAACAGATTTCTAGGCAGCTTAGGGCCTGGGTTGGGAACTCGTGATATAACCGAGGAATGGGGAGATGGCTGGTCTGTGCTGTTTTTCTTCCTATTTTAGAGAAGAAATCTGAAATCAATGGTCAGGCAAACAAACCCTCAACTGTTCTCTGGAAAGTCCTCTCTGTTTATAAGAATGCGAATGAATAACTTTTAAAAAGTGTTGCTATTTTATGGTTAAAAAAAAACATGAACTAAATATTTCCAAAGATTAGGATTAAAAACATATCTAGCTAGTGCTGGTGGATGCAACCTCATCTTTCACTAGTATAACCATTCTAACAAAGTCCTAGGTGCCACTCTCAAAACACTGTCCTCAAAGTACTCCCAGGGAAACACAGGATATATTAAATTATAGTGTAATTAAGTTAAATTATCACTTTGCAATCCCATCAATAAGGCTGACATGGCACTTCCATTATGAATCTTTGCTTGCAAGTCCTTTTACTTTGGAATAAGAACTCCTTCCTGGCAAAAGCAGTTCCGGCTTAAAGGTGAAGTTGTGGATTAGATGATCAGTATAAAGGTTCTCGTACCCAGAAGATTCTTAGGACAACAATTAAAACTCACTTGCTTTCAAGATTCATAATCTTGGGTTTGGAATAATTTTACTTGTCTGAGACATGAGTCTATATTGTATATATCAGATGATTTCACATTCTAAATATAAAGCTTTTTGAAATCCAAAAACACTTTTTTTTTTTTTTTTTTGGTTGAGTAGTCAATGGGATGATGTTAGAAAATTTTAGATATGTAGAGAAAAGTATCTGTTTTTGGATGAATGGGCCAGAAACCAGGACTGGAGGTTTGAAGCAAGTGCTATGGGGGCCACCACAGTTTGCCATCTCCTCTGCACCCACCGTATGCACAGCTCTGTGAGATATCCTAATGATGCTCATAGTGTGGAGAAAACACCATCTCAGATTTCTAAAAGTAAAAAACGGGAAACAATGTAGGAAGGTACTTGGGACCCATTTTTCCTCTTTCTGCCCATAAGGTCTCCTAAGCGTGTCTCTGTGGATACATGGGGAAGGTGAGGTTCCTCTGAAGACCCCTCCTGAGGTCTCTGGGGTCACACAGAGCCAATGAAGCTGACACAAAGCAGCACCCCAAGGGTGAGTTAGATGGATGTGTTTGTGCCTACACAAGTGGACATTCTCAGTGTGTAAACAGAACTGATGGGATGATGGGAGAGGTAGATAGCAGTAGCACTAGAGCTATAGGAATAGCTCAAGATAAAGAGACTTATAAGGAAATGGTTCACAATTACAGAGGATGGATAAGTCCCATGATTAGCCACCGGCAGAGCTGAACACCCAGGAAAGCTGATGTGTCACGAGAAAACTGATGTGTCAGCTCAAGCAGGCAGGTGGAAGCAAAAGGCATGAATTCCTCTGTCCTTCATCTTTTTATTCTATTCAGATCCTCAACAAACTGGATGGTGCCCACACACACTGGGAGGGAGAGCCCTACCTTACTGGGTTTGCCAGTTCAAATAACAAATTTCACCCTTGAAGATGCACCCAGATATAATGTTTAGTCTGTGCATGTGGGGGCAGGCAGGTTAACACAATCGGTCACACTCATTGCAGGGGTAGGTCCATGGCCATGAATGAACCTCCTCAAGAACCCTATGGAATAGTTTCATCCATCCTGTTATCCTTCAAACTCTCTCCAGGATCTACGTGGGGGAACCTGTGGCAATGGATGGACGCAGAGGGGCAACTCCAAGATGCCCGCTGAAAAGACGGTGGTGATCAGCCAGCATTCCCAGCCAACAGTCTTCACTCAGGCCTGCTTTGGGGGAACCCTCTAAACGAGGGACTCCTACAGGGAAGCTTAAAGCAGAAATTCTTAAACTTTAAGCTGCAGCAGAATCACCATAGATGTGTGGGCCTCATTCCCATAGTTTCTGATTTGGCATATCTGAGCTGAAACCTCCAAATTTGTATTTCTAACAAACTCTCAGGTAACCTTGATGCTGCTAGTCCAGGAGTCACATGTAGAGAGCCCATGGAAAAGGGAGCTCCCTGTCCTCCTGGGAGGTCTCAAATCCATTCAGATTGCTGGGCTCAGTGGCAGGGATGACTACTGACTGGAACCGAGAGCGTGGCCTCAGGCAGGTGATTCTAAGATCCTGAGATGAGCCTGCGATCTGAGGGGAAACAGGGATCCTGGAAGAGATCTCTACCAGGACCCTGGGAGATGAACCTAGAGCTGGTTTCCTCTTCTGCTTCATTGTAAATGATGCCTGAAAGCCTTGTAGCTCCAACTCTTACTCTCTTTTCAAGTGCTCATTCCTGCCCCCATGGGGAACTGCTCTCCCCACCAATTATACAGTTTCTGATGAACCCAGAATCACAGCCTTAGAACTAGGCTTTATTCCCTCAGCAAATATTCCTTTGGCCCTTGACCAAAGCCTCACCAATTAAGGTTCTTCCCCAGAAAATTTCTAAATGTATTGGTGGGGAAAGTTCTGATTCATTTCTGGTCACAAAGCTGTTAAGAATTTGTCCTTGTGCTTTTTCTTGGGACACCTGAGGGAGGTGTTTAAGAGCTGCTGTCAGCCACATCCTGCACCACGTAGAACATGTGACAAAAGTCGGGAAAAGGAGCAGAACTGAGCCATGCCTGCAGTACGTCTCTGCTTCTTGTCAACTAGAGCTCGGCGCCATTCGGTTCTGCAATGATTTCTTCCATTCTGTGTTCTCCATCAGCATCTTCCCAACTTCTGCTTCTCTCTCGTCTCCCCACATTACCCTTCTCCACCCCTCCCTCTTAGCTTTTTAAAAGTTTTTTTGCTTAAAATGTTTTAGTTGGTTCCTGCCACTGAAGATCCTGCCTAGTACCCTCTAGTAATCAAACCCACCAAGGACAAGTAGGATGGGGGGGGGGGGGTAGAAGACATGAAAGACTGTTGGTGGCCGCTCTCATTTGCGCTCACAAGTTGGGCTCTTGCTGCTGCAAGGAACACAGCCTTACTCAGGTGTCCCAAGAAAAAGTGCAAGGACACATTTAATGGAAAACCACGAAAAACCTGAGATGGGCCTCAGGACCAGTTCTCTCTGGGTCTCTCTCAGACCTTCCCTCAGGTCCTCTGCTTCTCAGAGTGTCTGGTCCAGTCTCCATTTACTCCTGTCTGGCCAAAACGCTCCCAATTTTCTAGTCCAAATCCCAGGAGGTCAGCTAATTACACTGCTGTCCTATTGTACAGAGCCCTTTGTTTTTGGCCTTTGTGGGTTGCCAGCTAACCTCTTTGGATGAGGCACCATCTCCAGTTCTATCAGGGTCCCCTACACAACAATGACAAAGGCTGGGGGATGTAGCATGAGGCAGACACTCCATTGTATCTGTTGCAGAAGATGTGTGTTCCAGAACGCCAGGAAAAAAGAATCACAGCATGAAATATCAAACAAATACTAAATAAAAAGTCACACCAAAAAAAAAAAAAAAAGTAAAATGTACCAGAAAGGGATGTGTACAGAGAAGATACAGGAACTAGCTAAACTGGTCTGGCTCCGGGCCAAGGGCTTCAGGTCCTAGAAAAAGCAATGTTGTGGGTGGTGCCTGTAGCCCAAAGAAGTAGGGCGCCGGCCCCATATGCCAGAGGTGGTGGGTTCAAACCCAGCTCAGGCCAAAAACTGCAAAAAAAAAAAAAAAATAATAATAAAAAAGCAGTGTTCCTGGGTGGGGACTTAGCAACTCAAGAGCTCAAGGCCCTCTTCAACCACAGCAAGGCCACCAGCCTCTCCTCGGGCTGACTCCTACCATCTGACTGGGGGAAATTTGGGATGGTTGCCATAGATTCTACTCTTTTGACATCATTCTAGATGAGATCGGGCGCGTTCAGGGTGGTATGGCCGTAGACTTGACATCATTCTAAAAGGACTATGGGGTCACACAGACCTAGGGTGACATCCTAGTAAGTGACTTGGGGCAAGTTTCTTTGCTTTCAAAGCCTTAGTTTCCTCATCTAAAGATGAAGTTTTCTGCTTTCATAGGGTTGTTGTGAAGAGTGAATGTAGCAAGGCCTGTGGACACAGGCCTCCAAGCACAGACAAGTGCTCATTAGATGCCAGTTATCACTGCTGTGTCATCACCATCATCATTCTCATTTTCATTATGATACTTTCAAGGTGAGTGAGTATAATATGACTCCAAGGATACATTTGTGAACAAAGCTTATCTCCCTACATGTTTGCTGGTACTAGTCATTTTTCTAACAAACATCCCCCACTTACAAATGAAATTAAAACCTAAATGTATTTAAATAAATTGTAAAGCTGTATGTCCAAAGTGAACATTGTATTATACGAATGTTATCTATCTTTAGATAGAGAAGGAGGGAAGGAAGGAAGGATGGAAAAATGGAAGGAAGGAAGGGAGGGAAGGAGGGAAGGAGATCTTCTTACTTGTAAACTTTATAAGATTTTATAATTCACTATAAAGGAGATTCTTATTGCTAATTGAGCTAATAGGGCAACAACAAAACCACCAGAAGATCCCTAAAATTCTCTACATTCTGTAATATAAATATCTTAGTATATTTACCTTATATAAAATCATTCATTTAGTCCAACATGCCCCTCATATTTTTACTTTAAAACGATATGAAAAGGTTGGGAGGGTGTGGTTTAAATATAATCTACAATTTTAAAATTTAATTTTACATATCGCCATGCTGTTCCATTACATATGCAGGAAGGGGAAAAGCAGTGTTCTTCAGACTTGAAAAAATTAATCCATGTTTCTTGGCATGGGCAACCAATGTTAAATTTAAAATATACATATATAATGTAAGACCCATTATCTAATAAAAACCAAGCAATCTAGCTTGTTCACTTTTTAACTTACAATAACTGGAAGTTGATCAAAGAAAACTAATTTCATTTTTATTACATTGTTACTATTTTTATGGGCAAAATTTAAAATGCGTGATAAAAATTCAACATACAATAATTGAAACATACAGTCTGACCCCACATTGCTCTGATAAATCTGTTCATGTCTGGCCATTTTCAGTGTTGCTATAGTGAACCATGTTGACAAGTGGATGAAAAAAGCTTATAAATGGAATTCAGATCATAGATAAAACTGAACATAAACTATCTCCCAACATTTCTGCATGTTGGGAGGCCCGGTTTGTGCCACAGATGGCCATCTCCCAATAATACATAAAACATTTCTTGCTGGAGCTCAGCACACATTGTTGAATGCACAGGTCATTTGAACAGAACAATAATTCAATTCACTTAATAATGACCTCACTGGGAACAACCACAGACACAGGATGATGCCGTTAGAAGAACAAAATTGTACTAGAGTTTTAAAAATGAAATTCTCAAATAGCCGCCATGCTCTCTTGTCAAAATAGCACTTAAATGTATTCAGCGTTCAGCGACCAGGCAGGCTCACTGAGTTTATTTTAGTCTCTTGAATTTTACTGCTGTGTCTCTGTGCCACGTTACTCCAGTCTTCATGCTGGTAGCTTTCCCAGGAAGGTCAGTGCTGCCCACTGAACCCTCTGTTGTCTTACTGGCTGAGCTCACCGATGGAGGAGCTTGAGTTTGTCATTTTTTTTCCTCTCTAATAGCTGAGAGGGTCGTCAGTGAAGAAAGACTGCAGAAAGTTTCAGAAGGACACAAGAGAATCATTTAACCAGACCAATATACTCAGCTATTTATTCAAATAACAGTTATTATAACTTCAACCATTAAGGCTATATCTTCTAGAATAATTTTAATTTTTAGGGCTGATCTTATTTCTAGCTTTCAAGCTTAAAATTCAGGATTCCCTACATTGGCAGCAACGAACAAACTCAGCCAGGAGAAATCAGAATCTAGATGACCTCTTTTCAGCATCTTGAGGCTTGTGCCACTACTAAACGTGGGTTCAGATTTGACCTACCCAGAACTTTGAGCCATGATATTCATTTCTATCTTTTAAAACTAAGTCTAAATGCTATTAAAATGAGGCATGTTGTTGTCATACATTTATCTATTAACACTATGTTCTCTGCAGTCACTCACATTTAGTGTAAAAGCACACTTAATGAATAGCAGGGGCTTTAAATTTGTTTTTGCTTAATACGTTTTATTAAAAAGATCTTTAACTATTAGGATCAAATCATAAACTTGAAGGACAGAGGGATTAAAAAAAAAAACCCAGAGGAGAGAATTGAGTTATAACCTATTTAAATCATGATTAATTTGATGTTAGAGAACAGAGAGAAAATCACATAGGAGTCTTGACAACAATTGTTTTATAGTTTAATTATTTTATTCTTTATCCTCAGCCCCTCTCCCCCATCTATCCTAGTGGCTTGAAAAAACTAAATCTACTTTCCTACAAAATAGTGCTTTGATACTTGGGAAACACATTTCTCTATAGGAACTAACCCATTAGCTTATTTCTGTTCCGGCCCCATCAATAGCCGCTGGAATACCCTGGAATGGTGGCAATTTATTAACCTCTGCTGTGAAAGCAGGAGAAAAAACCCTCATGCTATTTGTCCATGAAAATGGTGGTCAGGGGCAGGGGTGTTTTTAGGGAGGTAGTGATATGGGGAGGAGAGAGGGGAAGAAGTTAAGGAACAGAGTACATCTTCCGCTAACGTATATAAATGTTTTGCGATTAAAGGGGTATCTATAATCCAAATAGGACCCCCATTTTTTCCTTCTACTTCCCCTCCCTCCTTTCACAGATCCATAGTACTTCTCCCAGAAGAAGACATCGTCTTGGCCACCAAGAGAACTTACTGTCTGAAGGAGAGAAAACAGCAAAGATAAATAAATAAATAAATATAAAAGGCGGCAGGTCTCTTAGGGATGGTGTTGATGTTATAGGAGTTCAGAGATATTGAGATCAGGGAGGGTTCTTGAAGGAATCACAAGGCGTGCCTGTGCACTCCCCTCCTCAACTCCCCTGCCCGTTCTCTTCCCTCTCCCAGTATGCAGCTGTGCCTTCTGCAGCTGAACCTGCCACTTCCTGGGCGGCAGGTCAGCTTCTCAGTTCATCTGGACTCTGCCTCAGAGCTGGCCAGGGCTTGCAGAGACTGAACAGAGAGTCCATGGGTGCCTACCCTCTTTGCAAGGGAAAGGGTGGGAGGTAGGGTCCAGATAGCCATGCTCCTCCCCAGGCTTGGGCACTGGGGAAGGAGAGCAGGAGGGAGGAAAAGTTCCCCTGGTGCTGCTAATAATTACAACAGTCATATTTCAACAGCACTTACTGCACCCAGAACAGGTCCAAGCAAAGTATGTGGGGTTTTAGTCCAGGTAATCCTCACAACAATCCTTTGAGGAGGTACTGTTCATATCCCTGATTCACTTGTCTAAGAACACACAGCTACTTAACTGGCATAAATGAGACCCTAGCCCAGACATAGCCCGACTCCAGTGCCTCTGCTGTTACAGAGGTCACAGCGCAGGCCACACATTAGAATCACTTGGAGAGCTGTTAAACAATATTGATACTTGTTCTCAGTCCCAGAAATACTGACCTAATTGATCTGCAGTGGGGCCCAGGGCATCAGCACTTTTTAAATTTCCCAGGTGGTTCTACTAACATGCAGCCACATTGCCAGCTATCCAGCCTCTGCCTCTGCGGTTCTCTCATTATCTCCGTACCTCTCCATCCCTGTCACTCAGATTATTACACCCTGCTCCTAAGACTCCACCATTTTCCTTCTTTCTTCCCTTGTGGTGATCTTTGTGGTGGTTTTAAAAGATGTCCCCAGATTCTTGGAGACTTCTCTTTTCCAACAGTGAAGCCTGACTCCCCTTGCCCACGGTAGTGACTCCCTTATAGTGAATAGGATTTCGCAGTGGTGATGGTCTGTGGCTTCTAAGACTAGGTCTTAACAGACCTTGGCAGCTTCTCCCAGTCTTGCGAGTTGTGGATTGCTCCCTCTGGGGGAAAATAGCTGCTATGTCCTGAGAACACTCAAACCCCCCTGGAGAGGAACTGTAGCCCCCCACCTATAGCCGAGGAAGAGCTGAGGCTTTGCAGCAAATAACCACTGTGTGAGTGAGCCAAGTTGGAAGTGAATTTTCCAGCCCCAGGCAATCCCTAAAATGCCTAAAACCCTGGAATGCCATCTCAGGAGAGACCCTGATGCCAGAACCATCCTGCTAAGTTCCTTCCAGATTCCTGACCCTCAGAAATGGTGTGAGATAATAAATGTCCATTGTCCTAACACTGATAAATTGTGGGGCCGTTTGCTATGTAGCAATGTGGGGCCGTTTGCTATGTTATTAGCAATAAATAACTAATACAGCCTTCTTCACCCCCCACCTCCCACTCCCAGGTCCTCCCACATTGACTTGGAGCTGGGACGTTGCCAATGCTGCAACAGAAAAGTGTGTGACATCCCAAGGTAGAATTCGGAATCCGTTTACCATAGAAACATAGCTGCATGCATATTTATATATGTACATAAATGTATGTAGATGCAGAGAAAAAGTCTGGAAGAAACAAGTCGAACTGTTAATAGTCATAAAGCCAGAGATAGAAAGGGGAGTGGGAGCAGGGGTGGAGGAGAGAGCCCAGGGAAATTTTCATTCCTGCTCTGTTGACTACTGTGTTTGGATATTTCGTACTGAGAATATATCCATGCATCACTTAGGTAATTAAACATATTTCTCCTACGGATAAGTGAGGGAAGTTAAAAAAAAGAAGCATAATCCTAACTAAGACGGGTTCTCTTGGAAGCAGAGTACTAGGAATACAGTTAAGTAAGTGCGCTCTGGATTCAAGTGTATTTTGTAACCTGTCCTGAGGGTCTTCACCCCACGGAACACCGAGTTGGCGGTGCCGGGCTGATGGAGGATAAAGTACACCGAGTCCTGGAGCCTGACCCTCATGCGTGTCTGATTCTTGGCTTTCACATTTATTACCTTGGCAAAATCACACCACTGTTCTGAGCCTGTTTCCTCATCTGTAAAGCTGGGACAGTGAATTGAGAATTCAAGAAACTAAACATGCGGGAGGTCTCTGACACTGACTGCCCCAGAGGCAGCATTTGTCCAATGGTAGCCATCATCCTATGGCAAAGTGTAGTTCCAAACACATACACCTTGGGCTCATTACCTATGAAGAACGTGAGAGCTCTACGAATTACATATTTTTATTGGTTCACTTTTGGGGGGATGAGCGGATATAAAAAGGTCATGACCCAAACTAGACTTTTGAGACATAGTTACTGAAGGAATTTTGTAAATGTTCCAGTGATCAAATATTTATTTTCTATTTAAAGTGAGAAAGGCCTAAATGAGTCACATTCCTCAGTTACAAGGGAGAAACTGAGAACAGTGCAGGTGAGTACAAAATCCCAAAGAGTTGAAACAATATTAGGTCTGAATTCTGTGGGACGTGAGTGCCATCCTCTCGGAGGCCACATGTGGAGAGCCCATAGACCAGTGTTCCAATAAAGGTGTTTTATTTGACTGATCCGTACAACATTTTTGAAAAACATTTAAATTAGTCGCCCATATTGAAATTTGGAAGATTTCACATAAAAATACAGATTTCATATTGATCTTAATAATGACATGGTTGGCTATTATGGGCTGGTTGGCTAGCACAGAGTCACAGATTACCCCTCTAGTCAGAGTAGAGGTTCTCTCAGAGGCCACAAACCCCACTTGGACTGGCCAGTGTCACTCATTAGGGTCACTGCCTGTCCTTTAGGCATTGACTTTGTGCCTCTGAAACTCTGGACGTTCACTCTAATTCAACAGGAGTGTTGTTGGGATGGGACGATCACATGTTTCCAAAATTATAAAAACTACCTGCATGTCTGCAATGTAGCCATCCCAGAAACGGAGGCTGTCCTTCTCTTTTTCCTTTTTAATGAACCAAAGAAAAAGAATGTGGAGCTCTCCCTAATCTTCCTATGAGGAAATGGAGAGCTGCTCTTTATAATCTACTACACTTCTACAATGAACTAATATTTATCAAGAAGACCTTCGGTCTCTCAAATGGTCTAGATTTGGATGTCATTACAGCCAACCTGTCTGTGTCATCTTGTCTATTTGGCTGAGTAGTCTGGGATTCTTTCTCTCCACACATGCTCAAATCCCGCAGTTGGAAGAAAAAACCTGAACTACGACCCTTCCCTTTGATAAATATAGAGAGATACTTATCAACTTTGGTGATATTGAGTTCATTTTTAATATCATGGAGTCCCTTGAGAATCAATACCTGTCTGATAGTTATAAAAAATAAACAAAAATGGGTCCTATTTCTTTCACTCCATCTGAAGGTCACTCCATAGCAAAGTTATACCCCACAATTAACAAAAACAAAAGATGAGTTGGTTGTAAAAAGTCTTTCCTTCACTAGTAATTTTTTAGTCTAATTCATTTTTCCCTCGGGTCATTTTAAAATATTTTATTCTTTCAAACATACAGAAGAGTTGAAAGACTGGCGCAGTGAACACCCACACATTCACCATCTAGATTCCTCAATGATCATTTACTATATTTACTTCATCATTTTTTTATTCCTCTTTTAATCAATCTATCAGTTCATCTTCCTTTTCTGACCCATTTTAAAGTAAGTTGAAAACATCAGGACATTTTACTCCCAAGCACTTCGGCATTCATATCATCGAAGTTAAATGTTCGTTTAGGTGTTTTAAAAATTTTATTATGCTAAAATATACAGAAGACAAAATTTCTCATTTTAACCAATTTTAAGTGTACAATTCTGTAGCATTAAGTACGTTCACATTGTTGTACAACCATCATCATCATCCATCTCCAGAACTTTTGCCTTTTCCCCCGACTGGAACTCTGTACCCGTTAGTCACAAACTCCCCGTCCTTCCCTCCTCCCAGCCCCTGGCAACTGCCATTCTCTCCATCTCTAAGCATTTGACCATTCTAGACGCTGCATACACATAGCAGTGGAATCATACAATATTTGTGTGACTGGCTTATTTTTCTTAGCATAATATCTTTTACTGTTTTTTGAGACAAAGTCTCACTCTGTTGCCCAACCACCTGAAACTCTTGGGTTCGAGTGATTTTCCTGCCTCAGCCTCCTGAGTAGCTGGGAATACAGGTGCCTGTCAAAATCCCTGGCTATTTTTTTTCTATTTTAGTAGAGATAGGGTCTCACTCTTGTTCAGGTTAGTCTTGAGCTCCTGAGTGCAAGGGATCCTCCTGCCTTGGCGTCCCAGAGTGCTAGGATTGCAGGTCTCCATGAGCCACCTTGCCGGCCCACTTAGCGTGATATCCTCAAGGATAATCCACGCTGTAGCATATGTTAGACTTTCCTTCCTTTTTAAGACTGACTGATATTCCACTTTGTGTACATACCACATTTTCTTTATTCCTTCATCTGTTAGACACTTGGGTTGTTTCCACGTTTTTCCCCCTAAGATTTAATGTTTTTAGTTTAGCTTTAGATTTCCTCCTGCCTTTTGCCTGTTGTGAATAACTCTGTGACCCTGGGTGTACAATTACTGGTTTTGGGATCTGCTGATGCTTCTAATGGATTTTTTTTTTTTTTCTCTTTCTAATTTAGGTCTTCATATATCTAAGAATTTTTCAACTAGAATTCTGGGGCCAAAATCCTGATGGAAAGTGTGTGGGTGTGAAGGACATGAAGGCCGGCAGTTTGGGGACTTACCCACCATCTCTTCTTTATTTTGAAATCTGTAAATGCTCTCACAGTCCTGAGATCAGGAATTTCCAAAAATAATCACCTCCATTTTCCACTACTGACTATTAACACTTTACTTTGTGTAAGTAATAACTACAATAATTTCAAAGAAGGCTTTTTAAACAAAAGAATGGATGTTTAGCTCAATTTTTTAGCACCTACCTGTTGCCAGGAAAAGATGATCTCTCCCTGTATCTTTCATGGAGATTTTCCAGAGTCTAAAAATTCTAAGCAGGCAATAAGCAAGGTTCATCATCCAGATCAACAGTTTATATTATTGAAAATGAAAACAACAAAGACTATATCACATTTTTGCTATCGGATCATCTATAAAGTGATAATAGTCTCATTGGGAAAAGTGTGGAGGATCGGGCATTTTCAGATACCATTGGTGGCATTAAATAGGACAATTTGCTAATACCTGTTAACATTTTTAATATTCCCTATTCCTGACACAGGAGTTTCATTTGTAGAAATTTTTCTTACAGAAATATTTGTACAAATGCTCCAAAATATGTTTGCACATGGTTGTCCATTGCCACACGGCTTGTAGTAGCAAGAATTTGTTAACCCAAATATCAGTTAGAAGGTAACTGCTAAAAATAAATCCTAATACACACGCATTTAACTGGTGTAACTTGCTTTACCAGCTTGGACGGAAATGAGGTTACATCTTTTTTATTTTTACAAATTATGTTAGGCTCAACCATCTATGTGCCAGATTAGTGCCAGAGGACTTCAGAGGAAGTCCACTGCCTGTCTCTTCTTGAGGCCTCTTCCCTCCCCATGAATTGTCCAAACACCCTGGGGCTTTCCTCCTTGCAAATCAGCCCGGCCAGTCCTGCTTCTAAATGCCTCCTGGAGGGAGAACTAGAGAATCTGATTAGTCCATTAGGAGCCTTATTTTCAGCATCTGTTGCTACTGTTGGCCATAATGTGACTGTTGAAAGCTACGGAAGTAATAAATAGGGACTAGCATTGTAAAATAAAGATTTAAAAAGAGGTTCGATTGAACCTGTTGAGTCTATTTTGACAAAATAAAAGTGAAGGGTATCTTATTTATATTTAAGTATGATTTATTTTTGAAGATATATGTATGTATATATATATCTATATATATCTATATCTATCTATCTCTCTCTCTCTCTCTCTCTCTCTCTCTCTCTCTCTATATATATATATATATATATATATATATAAAACAAAATTTAGCTTATGTGCCAACTGTAACAACACCCTAATTTTTAGAAGAAGAATGAATCGAAGGTTGATTTGGTGGGGAAGCCTCCTTTTCTAACGAAATTATTTGAAAACAAATTTCGACACCCTTCACATTGACTTTTATAGAGGAATGTAGGAGTCGTTTTGAAGAAAGGTGTGAGGACTTTATGAATTTTCCTGAGAACCTCTCTTAATGCTTTGATATTCAAATAATTCTTCTTTTGAAGAACTTACCCTCAAATAATTCTTCTTTTGAAGAACTTACCCTCGTCATCCTTGTTGTTTTTCTCATCTTTAGTTGTTAACTGGTCTAACACTGCCAGAAATTCATTTGCTTATGGAATAGTTCTCCACAATCACTTTCAATGACTTCATGAAGTACTACATCTTCTGCAAGATTAGCAATTTTACATAGCAACTGAAATGCAGGCATTTTATTTACATTGTATTGCAGTATGTTTATAGCATCTACAATCAGCAAAATTGACTGGCTGAGTGGGGATAGATGCTGATATTAAGTTAGGAGGGCTATTTAAGTGGGGACTAATTTAGTAAGTGGTCAGTTCATTAGTGGATATTTTCCTGTTATGACCAATTTCTGCTTCCCTACACAACTTAGCAAGTACTGGGATTCAGATAATGATAATGAATAATTAGATAACAAGAAATTTCTTTTCTTTTCTTTTTTTTTTTTTTAACAAGAAACTTCTATTCTCTGCAGCACTCAAAAGAATGATGTATATGTTGACATGGAAAAACATTCAGGATATATTGTTCAATTTTTCAAAAACCAAGCTCCAAATGAATTATATAACACGTTTCAATGAAATAATAACAATGTTAATAAGTGCATACAAACACATACAAATAAATAAAACAACCATGGAAGACATTGCCAACTATTAGCAGTCAATTCTGAAGGATGTATGAGAAGTGGGAAAAGCCTTACTTGGTGGCCTTATTTTTTAATCATTTTTGAATATGATAAAAGCCAATAAAAGTATTTTTAACCAGTATAGCTGAGATAAGGCCAAAGTAAAAATAAAAGAAGAAGAAAGGGAGGAAGGAGGGAGGGAGGGAAGAAGAAAGGAAAGAAGGAAGGAAGGAAGGAAGGGAGGGAAGGAGGGAGGGAGGGAAAGAGAAAAATGGGCTGTCACTTGATTAATGTCCAAACAGGGTACTGCTAGAGTTTTTATTTGCCCATTTTTAAGCAGTGTAAATGGATTCCTTAAATGGAATCTATTTTGTTATAAATACCTCAGAGCTCATTTTCAAAATAATCGCATTGCAAATAATTTGCAAGATATTGTGCTCTGCTATATTCAGTGCTCAAAGGAATATAAGGATATACAAGATTTCTAGAGCCTTTCCTCAAAAAGCTGACAATTTAGTTAAGAAGATAAGAACACTCTTACTTGAGGTAGGAAACAGCAGCTAGCCTTCAGTGACCAGCCTGGGCAAGATTGTACACTGTGTAAGAGTAAAGAAATTGATCAGCTGATTTCTCAGGGTCTTTGCCATCGCCTAGGATTCTATGGGTCCAAACATTGGATAAGCACAGGACTAAGCACAAGATATTTACCTTCAAAGAAAAATGTAACTCTTTATCTTCCGTGGGAAGGGAAATCCACAGATTGATCCAAAGGCCAGTTAGAGCTCCTTCCAGATGTGAGAATTTCAGGGGGTTTTTGTTGGGGATACTCATGAAATGAGATGGTGAACATCATTGTACGTCTTATTTTTTCTCTGCTCCCCTTTATAAATGAGGGTCCTGAGATTAGCTTGGGGGTACTCTGTTGCTAAAAGCAAAACTTGGATTTGAATCCAGAGCCTCTAATTCTAGCGCTCTTAATTTTTATGACCCACTCCTGTACCACTGTAGAATAAAGGATGACCACATGGTACTTGTCCAGGAAAGATGTCAGCATGGCACTAACCAAACTTGTATTTACCCCAGAAGAAAAGAAGAAACCAGCAGTGTGGATGGGATCCAGAGGAAGACAATGCCTCCTGGCAAACAATAGCACTATCTATGAAATCTCTGTGTCTTCCTGGATAAGAGGTTGCCAAGATTTCTGTAGATTTGGTGCTCCTTTTCACTCCTAGAAATAATCCCGTCAGGGCAGAGCTGAAGCACATGAACAGAGTAACACTTTCTCTTCTGCCTCTATTCTTGCTGTAGGATGAAAAGAAACTACTTCTTATATCCACTGTTGGTATCACACGTGAAATGCAAAATCCTCCTCTTTTATAGGTAATGTCTAGGACTCATTGCCTTGGAAAGTTTTTATTTATTTAATTATTTTTTTCAGACAGAGTCACACTCTGTTGCCCTGAGTTGAACAGTGTGGCATCATCATAGCTCACAGCAACCTCAAACTCCTGGGCTTAAGGGATCCTCCTGCCTCAGCCTCCCGAGTTGCTGGGACTACAGGTGCCCACTACAACCTTGACTAGGCTAGTTTTTCTATGTTTAGTAGAAATGGGTCTCACTCTTGCTCAGGTTGGTCTTGAACTCTTGAGCTCAGGCTATCTACCCAGTTCTGCCTCCCAAAGTGCTGGGATTAAGAGATTACAGGCATGAACCACAGCTCCCTGCCTGCCTTGAAAAGTTTTGTTTTTTTTTGCCTTTTTTTTTTTTTTTTTTTTCTTTTTGAGATGGAGTCTAACTTTGTTGAACTCGAGGGAGTGACCTGGCGTCATAGCTAACAGCAACCTCAAACTCAGCCTCCTGACTAGCTGGGAGTATAGGCACCTGCCACAGTGCCTGGTTAATTTTTCTGTTTTTAGTAGAGATGGGGGTCTTGCTCTTGCTCAGGCTGGTCTTGAATTCCTGAGTTGAAGCAATCTACTCAGTTCCACCTCCCAGACTGCTGGTATTATAAGCATGAGCCACTGCACTGGGCCCCCTTAAAAGGTTTCTAAGAAGTGTTCTCAATATCCCTAATTAATGGGAACATACCTTATAGATAATACATTCTGTAGTTTGACTATGTTCCCCAAAAAGCATGTGCTAGAAACTCAATCCCCGATGTAACAGTGTTGTTCAGAGAGGTCTAATGGGAGATGTTTAGATCACAAGGGCTCCACCTTCATGAATGAATTAGTGCCAATTATTAAAGGGCATGAGGCCGGAAGTATGACCTCTCACTGTCTCTTACCCACATGATGTCTTCCACCTTGTTGAGAAGCAGCAAGAAGGCCCTGACCAGATGCAGCCCCTTGAGCCAAACACACTTCTGGTGTTTAGCTGGTATTCTGTTATGGCAGCACAAAATGGACAGAGACAATTAGTTACAAATTCTTTTTCTCCTTCTTTGCCCTCTTTATTTCTGAGGATGTGAGAACTTAGCATTGAACATCACAGTGATTTATGGACCATGTCAAAGTTCTATGATAAAAAATAAAAATTTTGCATTTTTGCTGAGGCAAGTATCAGACTCCTAAACATTATTGTCTGAGAACGAGTTGCTTGACCAGTGAGTGGGCCCAGTCATTCCCCTGATATTCACATCTCCAGCAAGATCTGGGCTTGATCTGCATTAAATCCTGTGAAGAGATAATATCTTTGCTTCTTTGTGAAAAATGGCGCTGAAAAGAAAGTTAACTAGTACTAGTGCTAAAAAGTGGTGGCCTTATTAATTGGCATGATTATATTTATATTCAGTTTACAATGAGATGAATGATGTTGACAGCCTCTTAATATACTTAAAACCTTGAAGACTCTCTGAGTACAGAGACATTTCTCTGCAGCCTGGTACATGTCTTCTTTGAACAGAAATGGCAAGACACCTTCTGGTTTCTCCTGTTGGTTAGGAAGAACGATCCTTTGGAGGAAAAGCCCTTTTGGTCAACCGAATGTACTATGTAAGTGCTAGGGTCTGAGGTTGCTATTTGGCAATAAAATTTCTCTTGGGTCAGTGCAGGGTTTGCTTTTTCTTAAATTTTTCTTTTAAAAAATCTTCTGCAGTTGACTTTGTTGTTCACCATTCTACAGCTAAGAAAGGGCTCGTTGTTTTCAGCTGAGAGTTCCACTTTGCAATCATGACAATGACAGAATTATATAAACCCCAGAATTAAGGTGGCTCCCCAACCAGATGTCACCAGGCTGTTGACAGGTGAAGAGCTGATGCCATCTTTGAAACACCTTCCCAACGTCCTCTTCCCAGGAATGCTATCAACACATTAGATTCTCATTGAAGCACCGAAAGTTGAACACTTATTATTCTGCCCACACCTGTTACTGGTAGTCACTGAAACTCCGACGAGAATACCTTACCCAGGATTTGACTGTGATGACACATGGCGAGATGTTGAGCATCTTCAGCAGTCTTAGATGTTTGGCCTGTTGCCATTTGGGAGATGGCCTCTGATTTTCATTTGGACTTCATGAGGTTCTTGTAAAATTGATTCTTATAACTGGTTCTAGCTGTAATTCTTACTGGTTGTCTTGGGAAGGTGATAGCACTGAATAGTTGGGCTTACAGACACTAAAGAATCTCTGCTGTCTCAGGACAACTCAAACACATCAAATTTCCAGCCTTGGAAAAGATCCGTTTTTTGGAACCACTTGTTTATACATTTGTTGCCTTGAGTAAAATAAAGCAAGTTACTCTTTATGGAGCATGAACAATGCCAAAAACACATAATTGAAATGCTAATTTAATTTGATTGGTTGAGGTCAGAATCCAGACAGTTCGGTTTACCGAATAGTGAGTGGAATCAGTGGTACTGTTGTTGATCTGGAATAAATCTGGTCACGTGAATGCGAGGTGTAACGGGTAGGAGAATGAGTCTAGTTATGAAGACTTTCTACCTTTGCTATAGGTTCAGAGCCAAAGTATTAAATGTGCTGTGTTCAGAGCTGCTGATTTTGTACTTTTGTCCAACATTAAATCCTCTTTTAAGAGGTAGGTAAAAGTTAAGGTATATTTGGCTGATAAGTTTAATTTCATGATCATGGGTTTTTCATTTGTTCTTCCCTTCCCTTAAATGCCTGTGAACTGAAAGGGGACAAAGGTCTCTTTCTCAAAAGCTCCAATCTTGTTTTGCGAATCACTAGCAGGTCCATTATAGAAATTAAAACTTTACAGGACCAGATGTCACAAAAGTATTCTATTCTATTTGCCAAGATAAAATCCCAACTTATGTCTTGGGACCATACTGTAAAATGTAAATAACATTTTAATGAGCACGAGAGAGGAAGAGTGTGCTGGGCCATTTGCCCACCACTGAAGGGCTGGATTTCAGGATACCTTGGGTCATAATGAAACTAGTTTGGTGGTCTTAGCCTCCCTGGTAGACATTTTCCCACATTAGAAAACCAGCACAGGATTTCATGCAATTCCATACAAAGGACAATTGTAGCTCTGTCCAAAACCAGAAGTGGAGTATGGATGGGGTAACAGGAGGAGAAACTAGAAGAGAAACAACAGGGAGTCTTTCAATCCAATGTTAAACTCCTATCCAGATTTAGGAGAAAGGAAAGGGGGCAATAATTGCATGTGTATTTTTATTTCTGTCCACATTCTGCAATCTCAACTACCATCTAAAGACATCTTCTCATTTCCATTCCCTCACGGTCCATGTTTCTTGACTCTGTGAGGAGACATGTTTCAAAAACATTGGCTTAGAGCATTGTTAACCTCTCCATACCCAACAACTCCGGGTCCTGAAGCTACAGGACTAAACACCTACATAGCTGCTAAGTTGCATAGGAATTGCATTTGTGTCTTTCTTACCTCTCCTTGATTCTAAATTCATCTTTTCTAACTAGCTGCATCTCACGTGTCCCTTAACCCAGGCACAGTCCCAGTTCCTACAGGGAGCCTTCTGTAGTGACAAGTACACATCTTATCTCTCCGCTTTTCCACTTATCTACACGGAACAGTTAATGTCTAATCATACACGTCTGATAATCTAATTCCCTATTACTATTCTATTTGACTGATTGAAAACATAAACAAACATTTAAGAGGTAGAGACAAAAGCCACAAACGTAAGATGCTATATTCCTGACTTCACTGAATATCAACAAAATTCTTTAGTCTTTTATTTTTTTTGGAAAAAGACTCTGGCTCTAAATCCCTTAATGATTCTACCTGATTTAAATCTGACTATAATCCTACATGGTAAATTAAGATCCCTTATCTTTTTTACTCTTACTCTTACTTTTGTCTAACCCAACACCTGCATAAATAGGTCAGATCTTTAAGTGTTCCAAAGGCATTCATTGTCTTTGGGAATGGAAATTGTAGTGTCAGCTCCAAGGGAAGCAAATGGTGCTAACTCCCTTGTCACCAAGAGATGCCGGGACTCCAGCAGTGCTTGGGGGGCTTCCATCAAGAGATGTCTGGACTCTGACAGTGCATGGGGGGCTTCTTGAGTGGTTACATTTAGAGACCTAGTCACTGAAAGAAGGCAATGTGTTTTCTTCCGATTGCAGGTCCAGTTCCTGAGCAGTCACTGCAAGTCTCTTATAGCATTCCTTCTCCCTCAATTTACCCCACCCTCTCCCTCTCCATGCTCCCCAATAAAACCAGACAAACTTATCTTCTACTCTGAGGAAGAAGGCATTGTCCTTGGGAGACTCCCAGGTAGCCAGCCACTAGAAGAAACCCCCAGGTCTGTCCCAGCACCAAACTTCCCTGTAGCAGGATAATATGCCTTTCCTGGAGAGAGGCCAGCTTTGCCCTGAGGTTACATTTCTACACAAAGAGGCCTTTAAGGGTGCTGTTGCAGGCCTGAACACTGGAGGTTTATGTCTGTCAATCTCAGAAAAAAGGAGGCCGCAATAAAACTGCAGGAGCCTGCAGTGGGGAATTACAACTCCAGGATCAGAGGAGGTCTGCCTCACAGCCCTGCTAGATGCTGAGCCTTGGCCTCTCTGAGGATGGAGAACAATGAAGCAGGAGGAATTTAAGTCAATTGGCTGCTGGATTGCATTAGCCAGACTCAATGAAGGGGATACTTGCTGAGGGTGGTGCACAGATTCTTTCCTGGCCACTGCTCTTGCTTCAACCAAGGCAGGAGATCCAGAGGCTGAGGGAGTGAGAAGTTTGCCCAAGTCCAATAAGTCAGAGAGGCCTGCTGTAGGGCAACTGTGAGAGTGAAGCAGTTAATATGAGAATATGAATTGAAGTCTCAATGAGTGATTGGGGTAGGCAGAAAAACAGGAAATACATCAGAAAGTGGGCTGGAACACTTTGCAAAGACACAGGAGGAAAAGCAAGGGCATCTGGGGGCTAGGCAAAGACAGGGGCCGGGAAGCCGCCAAGGGACCTGTCTGGTTGGGGGGTGGGGGAACAAGTGGGTGATAGAGAACAGAGGAGAGGAGCTGAGAATAGAGAGGACATCACCGCCACCTGCCTAGCAGCTCTGAGGCCCTGATTTTGGCAGTGTGGTCCTGAAGCTTGGTAGGCTTATTGGACCCAGCTTGAGAGCTTCCTAAAATATCCTTGGACCTGATGCAATATCACTTTGTGATGGCCCTGCATTGCCATGTGGTGATAGGATAACCTGGTGGTTAAGGTTATCCACATCGGAGGGAAGGCCTTTTATGTCTTCCTATGATTTCATCTGAGAGGCCAAATGAGCCCAGCATTCCCAGAGGAGAATAGGTCAGTTAGAAGAGAGGTTACATTCTCTGATGGGGAAGACGCAGAGTTCCCACACACCCAACCCCACTACAGAGGGCTGGACGCCTGGGGAGGCACTCAGTCTCAAGGGATGGAGATTCAGGAGGACAGCAGTCCACAGGGCCCTCTAAAAAGCAAAGGAGATGAAGTGCTGTGCTGAAACCAGCCTTCACCCTGGAGAAACACAAAGAACAGAGCAGTTTCCCCCCAAGGATATCCCCTTTAAGTAAAGGTAAAGGAGTTGGATTGGGAAAGGTGAGAGGAGACAGGCCTAATCTGGAGAAGGCCACCACCAGCACCCTCCAGGCTTGGCCCAGGTTATGGCCAAGAAAAAACAGATTGCTTAGGTATGTGCAAGCCCTTGTTCTGCATAATGATTTGAGTTTTGAAATAGAACTTAAACCTTGCAAAGGAATGCAACTCTGCTCTTCCTCCGCCAAGCCAGTCTACCTTTCTCAGAGGGCCAGAAGTGGATCCCAGGGAGGAAGGTTTAAAATTTTTGCCCCTTTCCAAAATGTGGAAAAGTGTCAACCACTAGTCTCCCCCATTCCCACTCCCAATGTTCAAAGTGTTCAAAACTAAAAGCTGTAGCATCTTTTCAGCAAGTAATCAGCACAAGTTGAAAGGCACATGCTGTTGCATTTCTGATCAGATTGTATGTTAAGCAGGAAAATACCCCCCCCCACCCCCTTTTTGGCTAAATGCATGTCTGTTTAAAGAAGCCACCAGGCAGTGCCTCTCACTTTGTCTTGGCAGGGCACAACCATCAGACGAAGTGGGAGGAAGAAACATTAACTTCAACAGCTGTTTCTTGACCCCGGCTGTCAGTCTTCCCAAGAATAAATTTTGGAGAGTCCTATTTGAAACAAAGAGGGAGTTTGGGGGGAGAGAAAAGTTGGTTGGTTCCAGGGTGGCCGCCCAAAGAAGCAGAGAACAAGATGTTTGCAGTTACCACGCAGCCTGCAAGCCTCTGCCGGGTGCAGGGATGGAGCAAAGTAACTTGAAAGCTCCCCTCTCGGCGCCCTGTGCCTGCAGCTTCCCCCCCTAACGCGCGCCCAGATCCAGCGCCGGTGGTAAGAGCCGTAGCTCGACTACAGTAATTCCCCAGCTCGGGCGGCTTGAAACTGCTCGGGCTGAATAGCATTTGCTGTTCCGTCCTGCGGCTGCCTCCCGCCGCCGCTGCCGCGCTCCCTGCAAAGCAGCTCTCATTATCCCGGAAGTTGTGCTGACACAGTCTCGCTGCCACCAGAAGTTTGTCAACATCAAACTTCTCCTGTGTGGGGTACGTTCACCTTCCACGAGTATTTAATCGAGCCAACAAGCAAACAAACAAACCCAAATAAACCTGCCCGTGATGTCATGGTCTTTTTTTTTTTTTTTTTTTTGCTTTCCTGTAAGGCTGGGGCTGTTAGGAATTTGCTGGTGGGCTCTTGAGAGTGCCTATGGGTTTGGGGGTGGGGGTGGCGGTCTGGGATAACCCCGGGGTGGAAAGTGGGGGACCTGGCAGCAGAAAGGGCTTGAGGAGCAATCAGGGTTGGGGGTGCTGAGGGGGCTGGGTCAGGGGCCGGCGAGTTGGTCCTGCTGCCTGTTGGCTATCGCTCATTTGGGGGGTGCACCCACGGGGAGCGAAGGTGGCTTTGCGTCTCCCAACCCCGCAGCAAAGGTTATTTGGAAGCTGTGGTGAGGCAGACCTGCGGGGGCCCCTGACGCCCGCTGCATTTACAACACAACTGCAGGATATTTCTGCAGACATCTCTCGGGATCTTTTGGAATGAAGGGCACTGGGGTCATAAAATGTATTTTGAGACTTCAACTGCAACATAAAAGGAAATCCATGGGATTTGAGGGCAAGGGTGTACTACCTTTTTTGTCTTTAATAGGTCTGTTCTAATTCCTCGATTAAGATCATTTGATCTAAACTGAACTGAGTTCTTTCCCTAAGCCAGGTCTTCATGTTTAGTTCAAGTTGCTGCCCCCTAGTTTGGGTGTTTGTGGTTTCTAGTTGCTCCCCCGCTGAGATGCTCCTCGTTCCCCAGTGCTGGGGGGGGCAGAGAGGGGGGACTCTGATTAACCCCTTCCTTCCGTACCGTTACCCGGAAATGTTCGATCCTGCTCAGATGCTGGAGAGGACCACGCTGGCCTTGCTGACTTGAGACTATGGAGTCTAGGGTTTCATGAAGTGGTGCCGCTTGGGGGCCACGGGCTTTCCTGGAGGAGCTGGAACTTCAAACACTGATAATAAACTTCGTGTTTACTTTGCAAAGTCCCATGCCACATTAAAACAAGGGAAACCAGAAAGGGATTGCCATATTCCCCAAGTGATGTAAAGTCAATTGGGGGCAGTTGGGAGGGTTCAATAGCTATCCACTTGTGGGAGCAGCAAAATTCTTCCCTACTCTTTAAACTGAGCAAACGTTTCTGAAAAGAATATTACTTGTTATCCCACTGTGATATTGTGGGAGTGGGGGGGCAGGTTCAATCCACTTAGGGAGCCAGGAACTCAATTTACTCTGCTTATTGGTCAGCTGTTAGTGACCATGTTCTTAGAAAAATCAGGTCTGCAGTCATGTATCTTCAACAAGAAGCAGGATGCTTCCCCCTCTTTTCAAACTGCCCTAAGCAGGAAAATTGTACTACCCCAAGGGCCATGTTACCTTTCACACAACCACACATCCCCCTAAAGAAAACGTACCTGGACTGGAAGGTACTTTTGACACACAAACCCAACTAATACAAATACAAGCAGAGTAGGCAGTTGTTAAAACACACACACACATACATGAAAAAGAAATGTGTTCTCTTGGAAATTTAGCTGTTTACTACCATGCGTTTTCTCCCTGGCCCTGCCTCAAAATTTTCCCTGAATTATTCAGACTTCTTTACTTTATTTTCTTACAACCCGCAAAGTAATACTCAACATGTTGTACCTCAGCGTGGACGTGAATGAAGAAGGTGTGGAGGATTCCATTTCCAACTCTATGTGCATGAATTATTTGCCCTGGTTGTTAATCTGTCACAGAGTAAAAAGTCTGATTTACAAAGGCAGGAGGACTTTTCCAGAGCAAGGTATTGTATGGTTCCTACGGTTGGCTTATTTACAAATAAAACTATTTGGCATTTCTGTTGGAGATTTCTTACTTGCATAAGGCTAATTTTTAGAGTTTACAGCTTCTTGTTCCGGAAGGGGAGTGGTAAGCATGAGGAAACAATTTCTTTTTACCGTGATGTGAGCTCTATGTTCATCTGGATTTAGTTACTTCATAAGGTAAATATCACTAAACTGTGCACAGGGATCTTTGGGGATCTAAGGCGCTGGACAAGTGAAAAGAGTCGACTGTGAAATGCTGGGGAATGTCAAACAAGTGAATTCATTTGCAGAACTAATTGGGTCAACTATAGCAGTATTCTTTAAAGTAGAGATTAATTTGAAAAAATTTTAATGTATTTTCCATTTAATTTTGCTTACATTTAGGTTATTTTAATCAGTGTGATTTTTACAATTTTACCCCCAAAATTCAATTAAAGCAGACCCCTTCTGAAAAATACATTCTGTCAAATAATGTCTACTAGTGAAAATGTAGGTTTTGAATTTCATGCTTATTACGTTCTTAAATAATGAAGTTCTTGTAATTATTTTTATTTAAAGGCAAAATATCTGCATAGATAATAGCCAAAGCTAACCAAACTGCTTTAAAAATTAATGAATATTAATGAAGTTCATGAATAGCACAGTACTGCCCCTGTCTGCCTCAGGAAAACAAATGTATTGACTTCATTCTCTTAAAATAACAACCTTTAGTTAGTGATGGTTAAAATAATTTTACTGCTGAAAAGATTGTAGATAATGTAAATTTGTGATTCATAAGACTTGGCCCTGTTTACTGGTCTTAGATCTCTTCTCCCAAACTAAGTCTCTTTTAGCTTTGTACCTGAATGCTATTTCTTTTCATTAATTTGCTACCTTAACACATATCTTTCTCATTTTTCTAAGTTCCTCTGCCTCCTCATTTTATAACAGTAGTTCACAAGAGCAACTCAGGGTTTCGGGCCTTCATTTATATTTGGTAAAGATAATAGCATCATTAGTCAGCGCTTTCATTCATTTAAATTTGTCTGAGCATATTGGAAGCTGCCCATGACATTTTCCAATGAAAGTGACAAATAGATGTCAATCAAGTGGCCCCACCCATTTCAACCTTGTTTTGTTTGATGTGTAATTGTTTGTGTATATTTCTTCCATAAAGATAGACTAGGCTATTTTTTGATCTGGATATCTGCCTGCTAAGGCAAGTTTCCCAGGCAGATCATTGGTTGACATTAGACTAAATTTACAAAATTTAACACCAAATAAATGACAAAAGAAAAGAAATAGTATATGAAGTGACAATATGGCAGAATCCATTCCCTTAAGATAAATAATTTTTGGTGCTCTAAATTTCAAGATTCTATAATTTTACTTCAAATGAATTTGTAATGAGAAAGGTAAAATCATTTCAAGTAAGCCAGCAAATTTGGGTCAAAATGAAAGCAGTTCTGTGAGAGGGAGATGAGAGAGGAAAATGAGATTTTTGCTTTCCATAGGGCTGCTTGGGATTTTTCTGTATATTTTTATATATATATATACATTTAATACCTATACACACTCTACTCTCTGTATGTGTATATATTGTACTACACTCTGGTGTCCTCTTCCTGTTTTCTTTCTTTGTTTTTAATAACCAGTCCCATCTTTATTTGATAGGTGAATGTGCTTAATAGGACTTGATCCTAGTTTTAATCAGAGATTACTTGGATTGCTCTTGAAATCTATTGCTGTTTTATAACCTGTAACATGTTTTTACATGTTTAGGAGTGCCGCTGCCACTGCTGCTAAAAATTCTGTGTTGATATTATAATGAGTATATGTGTTTAGCCAAAAAGTGCCCTATGCTAAGATTAGACAGGCAAGATTCTAAAATCCTAAATGGGTTAGTAAACCCTTGATAATAATTATAGTTTTACAGATAAAATTGTTTTAACATTTCAATATTGCCTAGAGTAGTTGTTTTTTTTATTTTTCTGAAGTTGTTATGGAATCTCTTTGTCCATAAGGAATATTAAAGAAAAGTTTATAATTTGAAGTTATTGGCTTTGGAAGTGCTTTGGCGTGAAGCTTATCTTTACACCTAGGACCACAGATTGCAATTTCACTTACCATTATCCATGGCAGGATTTTAATTTTACCCCTGTGACCCAAAGAATTTTTAGTGACTTTTTAGAAGTGAAAATGTGGAAAGTGTCTTCAGCTCATGGCAAATGTGGGAATCCGATAAATAACACTCCAAATGACCATTTACTCTGTGACTTGTTGGTATAATGAGTAGACGTGAAAACAAAGTTATCAACCAAACTGTGGGTTTAAAAGTTCAGAATATCTTTCGATTGTGGCTATAGTCAGAGTCATCATGGCACTTACAGTTTAATATTCCATAATTTTTTTAGTCCATAAGTGCTTTTCTTTCCAAATGGGCTATATATGAAGGTACAAATGAGATTTTTCTAATGGGCTATTCTGCAAGCTCAACTTGCTTTCTAAAAATCAGACTGGGCATCTCTTTCTGTTTACATATGGAAACAAAGAAGCCTGAATTAGGAAAAAAAAAAAAAAAATCTGGCTCTCTTGCTTATGATTTTAGAAACAAAGTAGTATTTGTTAATATACCTATTTATGTTGTAGGACTAACTGTCGTTTTTTGGGGGGTTGGGGAAAAGCCTCGGTTTTATTAATAAACAATACTAACCTAGCTCAGAAATTAGATAGGAAAGGTTCAAGCTGTCTTGACTTAAAATTTCAGATATGTAACAAGCGTGATGACCACCCACCTAGTGGTTAAATCATGAGCAATTGTTCACAATTTTCTGAAGGCATTTGACTCTGGAGATTTACTATGTCTCAAAAGCCTTGTGTGGGAATTCTGATTCCAACCTAGCAGGGGCCTGGAGCCTTGTCAGTCCTTCCTGATGGTGGTTGTTCCTTCCTCTTGCCACACACATGACTCTGCTCTCCCCTGGCCATCTCCTATAGTTTGACCCACTGGGCTCCTCTCAGGCAGCTGTTGAAGGGATAGATAACACCCTAGGACAGTGTTTTTTCAGCCTTTTTTTTTTTTAATCTCATGGTACACTTGAACCTATAGTTCAATTTCTACAGCACACTTAAATTATGTTGATAAAAAAAAGTAAAAAAAAGAATACTTACTGTGCTTTGAACTTCTTTCAAAAATAATTTAATTAATGCTCTTTAGAATTTTTCACGGCACCCCTAAGACCCTCCCATGGCACACTCGTGTGCCGCGGCACACTGGTTGAAAATTACTGCCTTAGGAGCACAGATTGAACAGGTTCGGCCTCGTTTACAAGCTCTTTGAGGCTAAACTTGGCCAGGTTTATTCTCCCCCTCCAAAAAGCTATTTTTATCCAAAAGATCTTAAGGATGCAGAAGTTCTAGAAGAGGCTTGTAAGCTGAGGCTGCATTCAGATTGTGGTTCCTACAGAATCCACAGCCCAGGGCCCAAAAGCCCTTTAAAATGTTTTATGATCACTGGAGGGCTCAGAAAGAATCCCTAAATGCCTTTAGAGGTCCCAGAACCCTCCCTATTTAGTTGGTGCTTGCAACCACATTGGGCCCATTCCCTTAACAAGGGCATTAAGAAGCTCTTGGGTAGGCTTGGAAAAATGACAAGGATGGATGTTTCCCAACCCACTATTCCAAGGAGAAGACTGGAGGACAGGCAGCTGAGGGGACAGATACCCTGTCCAGACACTTGACAACTCCTGGGCAGTGGGCCAAGCACTGGGCAGGACTCCAGAGGCCGGGCCCATGCCCAGGGCATTCAGTGATTCAGAACTGGCAAAAGAGAACACTCTTGCCGGCAGGAAACCGAGTCGAACAGATTGGGAAAAAGCAAAAACAGGCTGCCCAGGAGGCTGTCTCCCTGGACTCGGGTTTGGAGTTGTCAGTGACAACCTGGGGTAGAGCAGACTCTGGGCTTCCTCCTGCCTGGGGGGTTGGGTGGGAGTGGGACTGAGTCCAGGGCGTGTGCAGGACACGAGGACCCAGCACAGACAGGCACACAGGAGAGGCCTGCCTTATAATCCACTGGGGAGAAAGCTTGGCATGGCAAATGTCATCAGTTTAGGACTTCCAAGGGGAGCTCTGTCTAGGCTCTGGAGTGTCCCTGAGAATGGGCACTGGGTGAGAGTGGGTGCTGGGACAGGCACAGAGTTTTCCCTTGTGAGTCTTGATACCTTAAAATTTTTAAAAAATGTTAGAACTTCCCGGTAGTACCTGTGGCTCAGTGGGTAGGGCGCTGGCCTCATATACGGAGGATGGCAGGTTAGAACCCATCCTGGGCCAAACTGCAACAAAAAAATAGCTGGGTGTTGTGGCAGAGGCCTGTATTCTCAGCTACTCAGGAGGCTGAGTCAAGAAAATCACCTAAGCCCAGGAGTTGGAGGTTGCTGTGAGCTGTGATGCTACAGCACTCTACTGAGGGCAATAAAGTGAGACTCTGTCTCTAAAAAAAAAAAAGTTAGAACTTCCTTGCCCCAGGATTTATCTCAAAAACTGTCTTTGAAAGACTAAAAGGAGGAGCAAGATTTCCTCAGCCTCTTATTTCATTTCTCCTTTTTAGTGCTTACCCTAATTTTATAAAAAAAAAAAAAAAAAAAGAAAAAGAAAAAAACGTAAGGCTGGGAGATATCCCCCACCCACCCTAAGCATACTCGTGCTTTTGATATGTTAAATCACTGCAGCCATTTCTCAAGGGTTCGAGGTTGAAAAGTCAGTCCTCTATGCTGACAGGAAGGTAAATAGTTCTGAGTTTCAGAGAATTCTGGACCTGGGGGAACCCACGCATTGGATTAGAGCCAAGAGAACAAGAAAGAGAATAAAGCTTTGGATTTGCAGAAATCCGAATGGGCTCCAGATTAAGGTTAATGAGCTGATGGCCCAGATCATTAACATGGAAAAAAAAACCCAAAAACTTCTCTGTTTAAGTAAGACATGACAATAAAACTCAGTCGTCATATCTCAGACATCCTGAACTAGCATCTTGGGTGAGAGGGGAAAGAGTGTGTTCAGGAATTTGCAGTTTCAACACATTTCATAAGTCATTTTTGAGGGCTGCATTTTGAGAGCTCCAGTCACACAGTTTAAAGACTTTACCTAGAGTTGTTTTTCTGCTGTTTTCAGAGGCATTGTGATCATTTTGTGGGGTGTTTTCCTTCCTGGTTGTAGAGGGTGGATTTATATTGGTGACATTTGGCAGCAGAGGGGTTACTAAGAGGTTTGATTTGACCACTAGTTATTATAACAGCAAGAAAAAAATTATGCTGCTCAATTTTCTGAGCATTTAGATACATTATCCCTACTTTACAGATGGGGAAATTTGAGCATAGAGGGTCAGGAAACTTTCCCAAAGTCACAGTGAGTGGCAGAGCCAGGTTCCTGCTTCTAATCACTCTGTTCTGGGTAAGTTATTTAATCTCTGGAAGTTTAGTTTCCTTGTAGCTAACTAGGGACAATACCTATCTCAAGAATATGGGAGGGTGACAGAGTTTTATACCTGACACATAAGAGGAACTCTGAATGGTTGCTCTTCTCCTATTATTGCCAGCTGATGGAGTGAGCAGAATGGGGCTGATCTTCATGGAAACAAGAATTGACTGGACTTTCTCTGTCAGCGTCCTGCTTACATTTTCTTGGTCCTGCCTACCTAGCTCATCCCTCCTTCATATTCAGAAAGTGTTTTTGTACCCAATGCTCTGATTTGGGACCAGAATAATTGGAAGGTGAATACGCCACTAGAAACCTATAGCTGGGTTAATCTAGTGCTAATTTGGATGCAATTTGAAAATCATTTCTAAACATGCAAGACAAATGGCTGAATTTTTCTTGACTAATGTATATAAATAACATCTGAGGAAAATTTCTTAAAAGAGTAAGTAGCTATGGCAGCGCCTATAGCTCAGTCGGCAAGGGCGCCGTCCACATACACCTAGGGTGGTGGGTTCAAACCCAGCCCGGGTCTGCTAAGCAACAATGACAACTGCAACCAAAAAATAGCTGGGTGTTGTGGCAGGCAATCTGTAGTCCCAGCTACTTGGGGGGGAGGGGGGGGTTGAGCCAAGAGAATCACTTAAGCCCAAGAGTTTGAGGTTGCTGTGAGCTGTGATGCTACAGCACTCTACCCATAGTGACAGCTTAAGACTCTGTCTCAAAAAACAAAACAAACAAACAAACAAAAAAAGAGTAAGTAGCTATGATGCTATGTGGCACCTTCTGGGCTTTGAAGTCAGGTTTAAGAAATTGATGTGGTTACTACAAATGGCTTTATGAAGGCCAGAAAGTTCGTCTACTTACCCCGGCAAGCTCACCTCCCCAGACTCCAATGATTTTCAACAGGCCTTCCCACATGTTGTTCTCTATGCTTGGAATAGTCCTCCTTCTCTGTCTTTCTGAAATGTTTCCAATTCATTCTTCAAGGATACATCTCAAATGTTACCTTCTATGTGAAGTCCCCTCAGCCCAGTTCTCCAGGGAGATATACTCTCCTCACGTGGTCACACGGGGTATATATATAGTACAGTGACAAAGTATTACATTGAAATGATTTGTTCTCTGAGTGCTTCCAGGAACCTTGATTTACTCATCTTTTTGTTTGTCATGAATCAGCCCAGTCTATGGCACCTTTCAAGTGCTATATAAATGCTTATTAAATGAATAAAATGTTTTAAGTGGCATATGCTTTTTTAATTAAAGGGAATTTGATTGTACAAAGTCATCTTGTTTTTGGTGGGCCAGCCTAGGAGTTCTTGGTTGTTCACTGTGATGGAAGAAGTGAATCTGCCTTTATGCACAGACATACTCTCTGCTCTCATCTGGAGTGGAGGAAGTCATGCTTAGGAACATGAGCTGGGAGGCCAGGCCTGGGGGCTCATGCCTGTAGTTGTAGCACTCTGGGAGGTTGAAACAGATGGATTGTTTGAGCTTGGGAGTTCAAAAACAGCCTGATCAAGAGCAAGACCCTATCTCTAAAATAAACTAGCCAGGCATGGTGGGAGGCGCCTGTAATCCCAGCTACTCAGGAGGCTGAGAGAAGAGGATCACTTGAGCCTAAGAGTTTGAGGTTGCTGTGAGCTATGATGACCCCAGGGCAGTCTAACCTGGGCAACAGGATGCAACTTGGTCTGAAAACAAACAAACAAACAAACAAACAAAAAACCACAATCTGGGATAGGTAAAAGAAATCAAACAATGGCCAGAACCATAACTGCAACTGCATTACTAGAGGTAGAAGCCCAGAGCACAGGGCCTTGGTTTAGCATTCTTCCTAAGTTTGCAGAGGAAGATAGACGTGGAACGTTTAAGACCAGTAATATCTGTTACTCAATTTTCTGTCATTCCTAGTTCTGAATGATGCCCTATTTCCACCTCCATCATTCCCCAACTTTATATAAAAATTCTGTTTTTCACAGCAGTGGGCTAATGGTGCATAGAGAATTAAGGGAGAAAGTAAAGACAATTAAGATCATTCCTTACTTTCATTTTTTCCAAGGAAACTGGTGTCTTAAGAGTTCTGTGCTGACCAGTGGTAGAATGAGTGAAGATTCAAAGCAGACACCACAATTACAATTTGACATTTGTAAGACCACCCAGTTCATCTTTGCTTCTCTTGTGGTTGTAAACGCCACGAGGACAAAGACTTTCACTATTTTTGCACCGTTATATCCCACTTCCTAGCATAGTGCCTGATGCAAAGTGGGTCTCAAAAAATAATTGTTCAGCAAAGTCAGCCATAGAAGAAGACTTTGGTGTGAATTGAATCAGACGTGGATAAAAAAAAAAAAAACTGTTTTCCCCAAACATGCAGGTGTAGGAGACCTCTGAAATGGCAGGTGGCCGACACTGGTGTTGCACAAACATTCATTCAACTCAGTCTTATGGAAACCTGATGAATGAGACACAGAGCCTTGCCCTTGTGCTGTTTTTCAAGCTTTTCTTAACTGTGTCTAAGCTAATGATAATAATGCTGATGTAGTAATAATATAAGAGTGATAATGTGTGTAGTAGATTGAGCATCTTTCGTACACCATATAGCAGCGGTTCTCAACCTATGGGTTGTGACCCCTTTGTAACAATGGAAATACATCCTTCATATCAGATATTTACATTATAATTCATGACAGTAGCAAAATTACAGTTATGAAGTAGCAATGAAAATAATTTTAATGGTTGGGGGGGTCACCACAACATGAGGAAGTGTATTAAAGGGTCACAGCATTAGGAAGGTTGAGAACCACTACCATATAGAGTGTAATGTAGGTGACTTAGATTCATCAATTCATTTACTTTTCACACAACAACCCATGAGGTAGACATTGTATCATCTCTAGGTCACAGTTAAATAAACAGGAGCCTCAGAATTTCTTGTTTAAGATAACACATCTCAAGCTGGAACTCACTGAGAGACTCTGATTTGGATGACTTTGGAGTTGTATTTTTGTGTATTAGAGATAGGCACAAAAGGCAATATGAGCTCCAAATCTTCCCAAATCCCTGAACTCCAATATACTATTCTCTAACTGTAGCCTCCCATCCTTCTAGGTCTGTCTTTATCTCATGGCAACCCCAATCACAGAGGCCCTCAGAGCCCCAACTAGCTTTCACCAAGGCTTCATCCCTTCTTGGTCCTCGACTTTCACAGCATCCGTCAGTGAACTCTCCTGCCATGATCGGCCTTCTCTGCACCTGTACAATGCAACCTTCACATCACCCTCATGGAGTTGTGATGAGGATTAAATGAGTTGGTATGTGCATTCTCTAAGAACAATGCCTAGCATTATGCACAACATTTTTATTTACCCCTGAGAAGCTTAGCACAGTTGGATGAAATCTTACCTGTACTAATAGTCAATCTCAGCTTGATCCTTAATGTTCCTGCCTTTCAGCCTTGTTCCTTGTGAAAGTTAAGCTTCTGTATATTTATTGAGGCCTATTCCAATTTTCTTTACTCTTCTCAAGTCTTCTCCTGAGCTCCCAGTGCCCTTGTTGTCAGCAAATGACCCTGGTGTTGTCCATCTCTTGTTGCTTGCTCTCTGTGTCCATTCTTCTTTTACTCTGGTAATATTACCACCTGTATACCCATGTACCATTTTCATGCCTGTGGTTTGGGTGGATGACCACCACATACTCTTGGCCATAGTGATTGGTTCAGGGATAGGTATTTGAACCAATATGAGCCAATCAAAATCTGTTCTAGGACCTTGAAAGTATAACTGAGAAAGAGACTCTGTAGTAGTATAAAAGAACAAAGATGTGGTCTGCTTGGAAGTGAAATAAAATGAACAGAGGACAACAGAGCCAAGGAAAGAACAGGTTCTTGATGTCATCACTTAAGTATCTGGCTTTAACTACAACTGACAATGGTATCCTTTTAATTGATGCCCACCAATGCATTTCCTTTTTCTGCTTAACCTGAGTTTGGTTTCCATCACTTACAAATGACAAATACGCCTTGCCTCATAGTCACTGATAAATTGAAGGGTATTATCATTGTTTCCCTTGATGCCCACTCTGTCAATACATTTCTCCAGATCATATCATTTCTTCTTCACTCAGACAGTGAGTGCCACCCCCTTTTCCAGGGTCACCCCTGCTCCTTTGCACCCAGCTCACTCTTGTGGGCGGCTTCCAGACTTCATCTCATAATACAGCTCTCACTCTTCAACGTCCTCTTTCTACATATCCTTTACTGTGAACCCAAAACGTCCTCATTTACCTTTTTATCCAAACTATTTGGTGTTGTTTTACATCATTCTAGTCACTTCCTTACCTTCCATTCCCTTCTCTATTTATTTTCACGTTGATATTGGCAAATCCAGTGACATCTCTGGACTGACACGAACTGGACCTTTCTTTTACACTGGACAATGTCTGTCATTTTACTTCTCAAAGCTCCCTATCTTCTTCTAGGTTTTAAGACACTGCTTTCTCCCAGCCTCCCTAAAACCTTCCTAGCCACACCTTCCCTATCTCTGTTATAGGTTTCTCCTCTACTATTCTGTTTGTTTGTTTGTTTGTTTGTTTGAGATAGAGTCTCTCTTTGTCACCCTCAGTAGAGTGCCATGGCATCTTAGCTCATAGCAACCTCAAACTCTTATATTTAAGTGATTCTCTTGTCTCAGCCCTCAGTCTCCCAAGTAGCTGGGACTACAGGCACCTGCCACAATACCTGGCTATTTTTCCTTTTTTTTTTTTTTTTGAGACAGAGTCTCATTTTGTCACCCTTGATAGAGTGGGCGGCCTCAAACTTTGGGACTCAAGCAATTCTCTTGTCTCAGCCTCCAGAGTAGCTCGGACTACAGGTGTCTGCCACAATGCCCGGCTATTTTTTCTTTTTTTTTTTTAGAAATGGATCTCACTCTTGCTCAGGCTGGTCTCCAACCCGTAAGTTCAGGCAATCCACCTGCCTCAGCCTCCCACACCTGGCTATTTTTAGAGATGGGGTCTCACTCTAGCTCAGATTAGTCTCAAACTCATGAACTCATGCAATCCACCTGCCTTGGCCTCCCAAGTGTGCTAGGATTACAGGCATAAGCCAATGCACCCGTTCACTCTACTGTTCTTATCAAGCTACACACTCTCCTTGGATGATCTAATTCCTCCAAGGTTTTAATTTTTACCATGTACTGACGACACTCGTATCTATATGTGTCAAATCCAGTCTTCTACCTGGAACTTCAAATATTTGCTGTATATTTATATCTTGATGTTTCAAGGGCACCTCAAATTCAACTTAATGCAGACATAATTTATCCTACTCCCGGATCTGCTTCCCCTGCTGTATTTGCTCTCATAGTACCCCAGTTTCAGCCATCCAAGCCAAGTTCACAAGTATCATTTTTGTCTTCTTTCTCCTCCCAACATGTTCTGACCTTCTAAAACACTTAGTGAGTTGACTCCTTGTAGCAGGAACTAAGTCCACACCCAGAAAATAGTTCCCCTTCCTTCTTCCTGGCTAACAAAACTCCAATTTTGCTCAGGTATCCACATGATTTTCGAAGTTATGTGTGTGAGGAAAAGCTGCCATTGGTCTCATCACCAGCTCCAAAGAATAAGTCTTGATTTGTCTACTCTAAGTCAATCATGATAATTCTTGACAAAGAATAACTCAGAAATAGCTATTTGTACAGAAATATTTGGCTCATCTACGAGGAAAACAGTCATTAGATTGCTGACAATGAACCAAAACAAAACAATAGGAATTATAAGGTGCAGGGATGGGGGGTGGAGGGAGAAAAAAGACTCACAGACATTCTGGGAACAGTAAATCTTGTTTTATATTTTGTGTAAACCGATTAGCCAGAAGCTGCTTTTAATTCATTCTGCTGCCACATTTTGCAAAGTCTTTTACCGTCTCTATCTTCCACTGACTCAGGTATCACATTCTCTAGGAAGACTTCCTGGCCCACCCCAACTCCCGCTACGTAGCAGGTGTATTACGGACACATGCAGTACATGCTCTGTGCTAGATTTCTCTTTTTCTAGTTGATAGGTGGGCGGGGGAGGGATACAGTTTAGGGAGGTGAAAAAATGTGCTACGGCTAAATGCAGATGTAGTTGGGTATGGAGGGATTTTTTAAAAAAGAAAGAAGAGGCCACGTTTATTTCCTCTGATTAGTTGTGGCTAAGGAACCTTGGTTTTCTGTAATTCTAGAGGTTGGATTATCTCATATATGTCATTTCTGAAATGTGCAGTTACTAAAGTTGAACTTCTAAATAACTGGAGAGAGACTCTCCTAGGAAACCCACAAAACCAGATTTGTCATTTATTTAGCATTTTATTCAAGTGTTATGAAATGCTTCATGAGAGCCTTGTCAATTATTCCTTGTGCAGGGCAAGTGTTAATACCAGACAAGGTATAAAGGTTCCCATTTTATTCCATTTCCACTGTATAGTTCATGTAGAGAACAACAAACCACAGAAAATTTGATTTTTTCTTCTAACTTTTTATTCTGAAAAAATTCAAGTACAATGAAAGCTCATCATACCTTTTGCCTAGAATCACCGAGTATTGACAAATACTCCCATGGATACTCTCTCTCCCTTGGTCCCCTCCATTTCCCCTTGACATGAACACAAACCTCACACTTTTTTTTTTTGCTGAGTAATCTGAAAATAAGTTGCATCATCACATCACATCACACCTTAATCCTTCAGCATGTTTCTCCTAAGAAGATGGGTTTTCTCCTGTACAGCTATTCTACCATCATACTCAAGAAATTTAGCTTTGATATAATAAAATTGTCTAATATACAGTCTGTATTCAAGTTTCCCTAATTGCCCCAATTCTGACCCTTAAGCTATTTTTCTTGCCTAAATCTCATGGAGAATTGTGCATTGCATTTACTCAGTATGTTTTTTTTAAGTCTCCTTTGGTTTAAAACAGTCCCTCCACTTATGAAAAGACTTTTATGACATTTTTAAAGAATCCAGACATGTCATTTTTTAGACTGTCCTACAACATATATCTGAGTGTTGCTTTATGGTTAGAGTCAGGTTAATCATTTTTAGCAAGAATACTACATAAGAATATGGCTTTCTTCTCAATGAGTAGCATGAGAAGGCTGCTCCGTTACTGGTGATATTAAGTTTGATCTCTTTTCTCTCTTTCTGTGGTACACTTATCAACTGAATTATTTGTTATAGGCACCGCAGAGAGATGAGACAAGTGTCTTCATCTTCATTTATTGATCACTTAGTAAACTGAAATGGAGAATAAGGTAATTATATAGTTTTAAAAACTTCTAAAATAAAATGACCAGGTTTCAATTATCTGGATGTTTTCATTAATACATTGTTAGCATCTTAGGGAAAAGAGTTATCTGCACAGTTGTCTCAAATCTGCAATTCTCTTTGTTCACACAGATCTGGCCAGCTAATGGCATCTATTATTTCCAATTCATAGGTCAGCACAAAAATAGATGGCTTAAAGGCAACACAATGTAATGGAAAGAAGCGATTAATCCAGAGTCCAGAACTATCAAATTAGTCTCATGACCTCAAGCACATCACATGCTCTTCCTGGGCCTCAGTTTTCTCTTCTGTGTAATGGAGAAACTGGACGTCGGGCTCTTTACAAGTCTATCATTCTGAAGGTTCATTCATACTGTCGTTAGCTTGCTGTGTACTGTGAATCATTTTGACTCAGTGCTTATGCCTTGTGCAAGATCAAATTAACTAGTATGTTTTCCTGGAGGAAACGGTCACATTTTAGAAAGAATTTGGAGCTATAGAAATTACACTATCAGCCACCCACATGAAGCGGGAACCCCATCTGATTGGTGGCCGCTGGACTGTGCTTGAACACTTTAGGTGACCTGGTGGGACACACCTGAAGCAAAGTGTTCACGTGTGGACTCTCTGAAGTTCTGCCTCAGTCACTTTAGGTCTCCCTGGTGATCCATGGAGCTCTCAGGCTCACCTCCTCTTGACTCATAAATCCCTCCCTTTATCCTCATTTAACAACATACCTGAGTTTCTATCCCTGGAACTCACACCTTGACCTTCTCTGCCTCTGAGATCTGAACTTGTGGCCTCTCCTTTGAGCATTGTTCCACCCTTCTCATTGTTCTCAAGTAACAGTAGGATGTCAAATCCCTGGACACCTCCCTTTTTCTCTGTCTACTCCACCAATTCTGACTGTTTCTATCTTTTGCCCAGCCTGGGCGATCACTTCAGTATTGCCCTTACAATTTCCTCAACACCCACAGCAATTTCTAATTATACCAGGTATACTTGAACACTTATTTATATGCCAAATACTGCATAACATAGTTGCATAATATAGAACAGCTGTGCAGGGAAACAAAAAAAAATAATGTGTGAAGAATTCTGTAAGGTTATTGTACACTTTTTAGAATAAAAATGTGTATTTCACTATGTTGTAATCTGACCAAGCACATACCACTGATTAAACCATATAACTATTCATATAGAATAATAATAATAGCAACTTGTTCAGGTGAAAAAGAGATACCTGACAATTTGCTAATGAGAGGTTAAAAATATTACTAATACATAAAGACCTTAAAATATCAAGGTACGCAGACACTAGGGAACAAATATTCACTTGATGTGTAGTGATGTGCTATGATTTAAGTTGAAGATAGAAGGCAGTGATTATAGATGTGACCCTGAGGGTTTGAATGGTATTTATTGTATTTTTCTAGAGTAAATGAGTGCATCATATTTCAAATCAACATACGTTTAATGCTAATGTAAATCATGGGCATCTTTTTTCATATTTTACTCCCAGTAAATTTGTTTGCAAGGTCTTAATATGAGTAGTTATATTTAGAAATCAGAATAAAATCTTAGTTCTAGAAGGACTCTTAGAGATCATTCATTCTGTAGTGCAGGAATAGAGGCCCAAAGGGGGAAAATCACTTTCCCAGGTTGTCCAGCCCTAGTGGTGGAGCCAGATCTAGAGTCTGGTTTCAGGGTCAGGAACTTTCCCAGTGGTTTTCAAATCATCTTTCCAGCAGCCTTAGAGGACTTTGGCGGTATCTTTGGGACATTTTAGGGAAGACAGTTGATTGTCTCACTTTCCACTATACCCACACTGCTTTCAAATGTTTTATATATTGTGGTTCCATTGAAAGATCTGAATTAGAAAAAAAGATCCTGGTATTAACATGTATGTATTTTTAAAATTTGGTGCCTAATCCATCCAAATGGCAATCAAAAACTTTTCCCTATGGCAATCACTCAATATTAGTATGAGGTTCTAAATTATTTACATTTCATATGCTTCTGTTTAAGTTGGTTCTTAAGTAAATATGTTATAAATGGTTTCCACAGATAAAGATTTGGGTAAGAAATCCAGATACATTCTTCTCTTTGTTGTACTCACAGTCAGTCGTCTTCTCGACTTTGCCAGCATGCCGCTTAGGTATGTCAAAATGATGAGAAATAAAGTATAGTAGAGGCCACGAGATAAAATAAAAAAACAAGAAAGTTTAGATTTCTATAAACTTACCCAGCCCTCACTTGGTGGGAGTGTGATGTATTGTTGTGTATAAATAGCTAGACGCTATCAGATTCATACTGTTATGTAGCAGGAACATTTATTTTCACAGCTCTATTCTTTAAGAATTTTTTCCCCAGGAATACAAATACTGATGGATATCAGATTAATAACAGCACACATTTCCCTACGTTTTTTGGATGTTACTATTAATAGTAAGATTCCTAAAAAAAATAGTAAGATTCCTGTAACATGATGTTAACTGTAGCGATTCACGCTTCTTTGGGTCAGGGAATGGCCTATATTTTAGTTCCTATGAGCTTTCTGAGTCTCTAGTTAGCTGATGTTTGCAAAGTTAATTCAGATTATTTAGTGCCTAAAATTTTTCATTGATCATTTATCTTCTCTTAATTCTAAAAATAATTTGATAAACAGGTAAGTTTGAATAGATGATTAAGGCTAAAATATTCTTATCTACACATATATTTTTGGACGTGGTTGTTTTCCCCATTGGGACAAACCTAATTTGGACTGTGATGATTCACCAACATTTTGGATCTCAGGCTCTAAGCCTCTTCCCTTTGTTAGAGAAGTTAAGGTCCATGAAAATGAGAGCACATTTCAAAACCATCAGGAGTATGGATTTTAGTTTAAAAAACTTAAAAAAAAAAAACTTTCACAGAAATGTAATACTATAATTTCATTCTTTTGATACTTAAATAGGTGTATATCTTTCCTCAATCCAGTTGTTTTCCTTCATTACCTGTGGTGATGTGGTTGCAATATTAAAAACCAAAGGTGTGCACTAAACTGGCAATAACGTTTCTAAACTAATCCAGCTTGCAGAGAAAAGTGATTAGAAAGGAGACAGTTCTCAAAGGAAGATGGATAAGCTATTTCTAGAAACTACCATTACTACTAAAAAAACTAATTGCTTTCCTCTCGTTTTTTGGATCTTTCTTTCAGTTCAAGAAGGAAAAAGTGTGAAGAAACTTTACCTTGCTTCTATTAACAATGTTTCTTCCTTGAAACTGCAGAGCCTTGGATCTCCAAAGCAACTTTTTGAGACAATAGGCTATATGTGCTTAAGAGGGAATAGATGGGAGTGTTTCTTTGTCTATAAATAATTAGATCAGTACTCATTTGTTCATTTAGTAAGTATTTTAGAGTGCCTACTTTGTGGCAGACACTTTGTAAACAAACAAACAAACAAACAAACAAACAGCTAAGATAGAGTCTGCATCCTGTATGAATTTACATATTAATTCTGTGACTCAGGTACTAACAGGCAGTAAGAAACATTACTGTGGACGTCCTGGGAGAAGGAACACCCTGAGGATTACTTCAGCATCCTTTAAGGGGTTTGCAAAATTTGTTTTCAGTCAGTTCCACCATAGTGTATATTGTTTTTGTTATTTTGGCTAGGAATTTATTATGGTTATGGCAAATTAAGATATATTTTTAAATTCTATAGATTTCCCTATCACACCCTAAAAATACATCTTGATTACCTGAAGATTGGAAGCAAGAGCCTGTTCTTCATGGCATGATATTTTGGAAAAAACACGAGCTTTGATCTATATACGTTCTTCCAGTTATTAATTGAATTAGCAAGAGCAGTTCACTTAGTTTTTCTCAGTTTTGCTCTCCTTATCTGTAAAACAGCTAAAAATAATATCTGCTTCCTGAGGTGGTTGTGAGAATCAATTGAACTGTATGAAAACACTTTGTAAAATTTGAAGTCCAATAAAAAATTACTTTTTTAGAGAAAACACACAACAATGGACATTCATCAACATGGAAACAATGTTGCTGGGTTCCTGGTACCAACTTTTCAGATGAACACCTGTCGGGATCCCGGACTGCAAACGGCAGCAATAGTATGAGGGTTCTTGATTAATATTGCCATCGGGGCAGTTAACACTTTTAAGTAATAATCATTAGATTTCATGGAAAGAAAACTCTATTTTCATGAGGAGGTTATCAAATATTAAAATGTATATGGGGGTGGTGGCATCAGTAATCTGCTACTCCAGAGACTGAGGTAGGAGGATCAGTTGAGTCAAGTGAAATGGTTATTTTAATGTTTTCATCAACATTCGTATGCATCCAAGCATGAATTCTGTGATTAATTACCAAGTATACAGTTCTGGTCAGCCCATCAGCCTTTTCTCTTAAGCCATTTTAAAATGTGGCTGCTAATCTCGGCTGGGCTTTGATATAATATAAACAGAAATAGTGAGAACCACCACCTACCTGCTGACTTAAATGAGGGCTGCTGTAATTTTCCCTCTGTTCATATGATAGCTCATTGATAGCTGACTTTATATTATTTATTCCCTGTTCTGTTGAAGCTAGATCTAAGTAGTGACAAATTGCTTTTTTATAAATGCTTTCTCTTCCACTCCTGCTGTATCTGGCAGTCAGACCGTCTCGTCATTCCACTGACTACCCTCTAGGGAGGGACTTTAGAGTCAGAAGGAACATCAGCCGAGAGACATCCCAGAAGAGGATGGCAATGTGTGTTTCTGTAGACTCTGGATTCCTAGTAAGTTTTAAAATGAGTCCTAGGGCTTACCTCTTTGGGTACTTAAAATTAAGAAATCTTGCTTTTTCCTTCCTCACAATTTAAATAAATTACTACAGTATTTTTGTACATGAGGTATCAGAGACCACGGGCAAAAGACATAAACAAAACTATGTCCAAAGGAATTAATTCATGCAGTTACTCCTTTCCCTGTCTTCCTCCCATCTAGCTTACATCCTCTCCCAGTCTGGTTCAGATACTAGCAAGCAGTGAAATAATACACAGGAAGTGAAGAGCCATGTAAATCAGAAAAGTCATTTAAAGACCTGAGCCGATGGGGAGCGCGGTACATGGCAAAAGCACTGACCCTGCACAGTTGTAATCCTCCATCCCTCGGTGAGTCCAAGTCTCTCTGTCTCTCTTTTCTCTTTCTGTCTTCCCCTCCCTCTCTCTCTTTTCCTCCCGTCTCATGTTTCTCAATATCTCCCCCTGCACCTCCCATCTTCCTTCTCTTTCTCTCTTTTTTTTTTTTTCTTTCTTTTTTTTTTTTATTTATTTTTTTATTGTGGAGAAGGGGCAGGGAAAGAAGGCGGGGGAAGAGGTGAGTGACAGGGTCGGGCCAGTGGCATGGTACCACATTGGCTGTATCTAGGTAGAGGCAGTTTCAGGCCGGGCCTTG
>CAUYPK010089191.1:0-12443 GCA_963574355.1 Loris lydekkerianus | reverse complement strand
TACCAAATCTCTAAGTGGAAATTTTAGTACATTTGAAGCAAATTTGTGCTAGATTTTTGGTACTCCATATATAGTTATCCAGAACTGATCTGCTTAAGTTATTAACACATTAGATGAATTTTATTTTCAAACCACTTTATACAAAAAAAAAAAAAAAAAGCTTTCCTGCTTTATTGTGTGAAATTAAATAAAATAAATAAACTGGTTCCTTGGCCAGTCTGCAACTTTCAGATATACATAGACACACATTTAGGATACATGCTTACCTGCCCCTGAGCTTTGCATAGATTCTCTTCACTCCATCTCCACCCACTGGCCTCCTTTTCCACTATTTCCTGCTCAGTTCAGCTCATTTTCTGTCAGATGATGGATTAGGTCTCAACACCTCAAGAAAAATTTTCCTACAGGGATCTAACCATAAATAATGAAATGTGGATTTTATCCTTGTAATTTGCAATGCAATTCTCAAAAAATATATGTTACCTATACCCACATACCTAGCGTGAAGTTAGGTGCTGCGCATTTTAAAGTAAAATAGATTCTGTCATTAATGCATTTATAGTTGCCTTGTAGATCTTGTGTAGGGACTGTGTGAATAAATTATTTAATCATTCTGTGTCTCAGTTTCTTTGTCTGTTATATGTGAATAATAATATACCTGTTTCGTTACGGTTTGTGATAATCAAACGAGTTAATATTACGGGACCTAGCAAGAAAATTCCTTAGAAGTTTTTGGTTTATTTTATTTCATTTTATTTTTAGCACTCTGTCACCCTAGATAGAGTGCCATGGTGTCACAGCTCACAGTAACCTCAAACTCCTGGGCTCAAGCAATCCTTTTGCCTTAGCCCCCAAGTAGCTGGGACTATAGGCACCTACCCCAATGCCTGGCTAGTTGTTCTATTTGTAGCAGAGATGAAATTTTGCTCTTGCTCAGGCTGGTCTTGAACTCCTCAGCTCAGGCAATCCACCCACCTCAGCCGCCCAGAGTGCTAGGATTACATGCATGAGCCACAGCCTCCAGCCAAAGTGTTTTTATTTACTAAAGTAAAATTGAACTTTGGAATCAGTTTTCTTTTCTTTTCTTTTTTTTTTTTTTTTTTTTGAGACAGAGTCGCAAGATGTAATCCTGGGTAGAGTGCATTGGCATCACAGCTCACAGGAACCTCATACTCTTGGGTTTAAGCGATTCTCTTGCCTCAGCCTCCCAAGTAGCTGAGACTACGAGTGCCTGCCACAATGCCCAGCTATTTTTTTGGTTGCATTGTTGTTTTAGCAGGCCCAGCTCAGGTTCAAACCCACCAGCTCCAGTGTAAATGGAGGCTACCATCCACCTACCCACTGAGCTATGAGCGCCGCCCTGGAATCAGTTTTCTAGTTCTAAAAAAAAAAAAAAAACCTATTAGTATTTTTTCTAGGATCATAGTAAATTTATAGATTAATTTATAAAGATATGCTATCTTTATAACAACAAGTCTTTCTACCCAAGAACAAGGTATGAATTTCCTCTTATTAAAATCTTTTTTTACATCCCTCAAAAGAATATTAAAGTTTTCTTCATGTAGATCATGTCATTTTGGTTATGCTTATTTAGGTATTTTATCCTTGTTGCTGTTTAAAATGATACCAGGTAATATTCTAACTCATTGTTCATTGTTACTTATATGAAGGAAGATCAGTTGATGTGTGTTTTTAATTTTGTATTGAATTATCTTACGGTTTGTGATGAGTTTTCACTCAGCTTTTTTCGATTTTCTAGATTTATAATCATATTATTCATTAAAGAATTACCATTTTGGCCATTGTTCTCCAATTTGTATGGCGTTTAACTCATTCTTTCTCACCTGTCAAGTTAGTATTAACTGATCACGGTAGTGGTGAACATTTGCTTGTGATTTTTGATTTATGGCTATTACACTTAACAGGATTATTATACATAGTATGTTGTGCTTTCCCAGTTTGATAAACAAGGTCACTTAATACTGTGCTTTGCTTTAACCACCAAAGAATTTGTCCTGTTCTGAGCTAATAATAATCTATAAAGAACGAAAATTCCGAATTAGGGATTACTCTCCAGTGTCTCTAACCCTCCCCCCAAGAACTTGTAAATGAGCCACTGGGAAGTGTGTCCCAGCATGTGTTCAGTATAATATTTGCTGACTAAAAACCCCTGTTGTGCCTGATGCGTGATATATACACAGAAAACGTTCACTGAAAGAGTTGGATGAAGTTCTAGAAATGCTCTCCCCCAGTCTTCCCACATCTAAATACTATCTGTCTGTCAAAGAGTGCTCAAGCCATGTTCTCCCCATAAATTCACCCCTCATATCTTCAGGTAAAAGGTAGACAGAATCTTTCCCCCTGGATTAGTTTCCTATTGCTTTGCAACCATTTAACTGTTTAAACAGCACCCATTTTTATCTCACAGTTATATAGGTCAGAAGTCTGATCTACAGCAGATGAGGCTCCTCTGGTTTCTCTGCTCAGAGTCTCACAAGGCCAAAATCAAGGTGTTGGCCAGACTAAGTTCTTATCTAGGGAGGCTCTTGGGAATGATCCACTTCTAAGTTCCTTTACATTTTTGGCAGAATTTCATTTTTTGCAGCTGTGGGTCTGAGGTTCCTGTTTGCTTGCTGGTTTTCAGCCAGAGGCCACTTTTTGCTCCTAAGAGGATATCCACATTTCTTCTTAGATGGCTCCTCCATCTCCAGGCCAGTAATGTCCTTCAAACCCTTCTTATAGTTCAAGTCTCTCTGATTTTTCTTCTACTGCCAGCCAAGAAAACTTTGTTTTTAAAGGGTTCGTGTGATTAAATTAGGCTCGCCCAAATAATCTCTTCCCTTTACCTTAAAAATAAATAACCACAGGGTAACACCAGGGTGTGAAAGGCACGGGGTCCATCTTTAAATTTGGCCTACTTACCCTACCTTTTTTTTTTGTTTGTTTGTTTGTTTGTTTAGGACAGAGTCTCATTCTTGGTAGCACAGCAACCTCAAACTCTTGGGCTCAAGCAATCCTCTTGCCTCAGCCTCCCTGAGTAGCTGGGATTAAAGGCATCTGCTACAATACATATCAAATGAATTAATTGTTTTTTTGTGGAATTAATTCTGAGATCAAACAATGACTAAAATTATTTCAAAACAAATTATAGACGCATCTACCCAGTTGGAGAAGCAATGTGTACTCTAAAGTTCATTGCTTTGGGGGGAGTATTTTTTTTTTTTTTTTAAGCTACATTAATTTATGATCAACCAGGGAGACCAAACAGTGGATTCATGGGCTTGGACTCTGTTATAATTCAAAGGAGGTCAGAAAAGTCCTACAAAAAAAAAACCTTAAAAGACATGAAGTGCCATTATAGTAAAATTCAGGAAAGAGTCATTAATAAGAGAAAAGAGTTTTCTGGAAAACTGTGTTCCATTTAAGGCACCTCATTACTACATTCTTTAAGGGAAACTAGAGGAAGTTCAGAGGCTATAGGAGTTAATTTACTAACAAAGATTTTAAAAGACCAAATATATATATGGCTTAGCTAAACAGCAACTAAGTAGAGATGTAGCTCTTGTTAGATTTCTGAAATCAGGAGAAGTAATGTGTTTCTCTGATTAAAAAAATTTTGACGGTCTCTTTCATAAGTATTGAAATTAAAGGAGGAATAAAAAAATAAAAATCTTCTCTAAATAATCTGTAAGCAATATCTACACTGTGTGCTGTCATGTAAACACTCAGCGTTGGAATACAGATCCCAGCTTCTCTATTTGCTACCTGGGAAATTTCAGGCAATTCCTTTGACCTTTTAAACTTTGTCATATGTAGAATGCAAATTATATCACCTGCCTTATTATGAAGATGAAATAACATAAGTAAACAGTTAAGTTCCATGCCTGACACAGATTGCAGGTGCTGTATTATCACCATTATTATCATCATTCACAGGTGATTAAGATTTCAGAGTACTAGGGTTCAAATAGACCTGGGATGCAAATTCTAACTCTACTATTTAACTCATTCTCTAAGTCAGTTTCTTCAATGACAAAAGCATTACAATGAGGACTGAATGCAATAATACAGTGATTGGTATAATTCCTGGCACATAACTAATCACTTAATAAACATGTTAGCAGCTGTAGAACTGTTTTCATTATCATTAACACCATCATTATTCTGCCATGGAACCTGGCCCAGGCCTGCTAATCAACAATGACAATTGCATCAAAAAAAAAGCTGGGCGTTGTGGCAGGTGCCTGTAGTCCCAGCTACTCGGGAGGCTGAGGCAAGAGAATTGAAGCCCAAGAATTAGAGGTTGCTGTGAGCTGTGATGCCAAGGTACTCTACCAAGGGTGACATAATAAGACTCTTGTTCAAAAAAAAATTCAAATTATTTTCAGATTTTCTCCTACTATAAACAGAGTCGTGTACATATCTCCATTTCTATGACCATCAATCCAGACACACACACACAGAGTTCAATAGTTAAAATTTGTTGAATTGAATGAAGTAATTTGTACTAGTGGTCATGTCATATACTTGTCACTTGTTCATAGCTAGGAGATGCTATTATCTATGTTCCTTGTGTAATCAAATTTATACAAAATGCAATTTAAGTGCATTTTATAGTTCAATAAAACTGATACTTAGATTTATCTGAATTTTTATGAAGGAATTCCTGGACTTATAATAGCATTTTCATTTTGTCTTCTCCACACATAAAATGTCCCTATGACCCTTCACTGCACATAGAATTTTTTTTTTTTTCCTAAGACAGAGTCTCACTCTGTCGCCCTTGGTAGAGTGCTATAGCATCACAGCTCACAACAACCTCGAACCCCTGGTTTGTGTAATCTTCTTACCAGCCTTCCTAGTAGTTGGGACTACAGATGTCCGCCCAGTTAATGTTTCTATGTTTAGTAGATATGGTGTCACACTCTTGTATGGCTGGTCTCGAACTTCTTAGCTTAAGCAATCCACTCACCTCGGCCTCCCAAAGTGTAGGAATTAACTGGCGTTAGCTACCACACCCAGCCACGATTTTATTATTGCAGTAAACAGAATGTACTTAGCTAGAGTAAGCAGAAATGGTATTAGAGAGTTACTAATTAGAAGGTATTGAGATTAATCAGAGAATATTAATCAGATGTATTAAGTATTCATCATAGGTGGCTGACATTTGTCCTTAAGTAGCTCACTCATCACAACTGTGAGGGGGCCAGGAGAACAGGTACAGCTGGCAAATAAGCATATGAAAAAATGCTCAATGTTATTAGTCATTAAGGATATGCTGATTAAAACCATAAGGAGATACTACTACACAACTATGATTTGGGTAAAATGTTAAAGCTGACTGTATCAAATGCTGACCACAGTGCAGAGCTCCTGAAACTCTAACACACTGCTGCTGGGAATGCCAAATTGGATAGCCTCTTTGGAAAACAGTTTAGCATTTTTAATTTTTTTTAATAAAGTTAAACATATCTGCCATTCATCCCAGCAATTCCACACCTGGGTATTGGTACAAGAGAAACAAATATATAAATTCAAGCAAAAACTTGTGCCCAAATATTTATGGTGCCTTAATTCACAAAAACCAAAATTGGAAACAACCTGAATATTCATCACTTAACATTTAGATAAACAATTTATGGTAAATCCATTCAGTAGAATACTCCTCAGCAATAAAAAGGAATAAACTAATCACACATGCAACAACCTGGATGAATCTCACATATGAAAAAAGGCAGACACAGAGCTATATTCACTATGATCCTTTTTCTACAATGTTCTGGAAAACTGCCTATTTTATTAGACTGTGATCTTCATCTGAATGTGTATTTCTTTGCACCAAGTCAGTGAATTGGAAGTGAAAATGCAAAGTGTGATGAGTTCAGGGAATAAGGTTTAGCTCTCAAGGGAATCAGGGGTCCAGATTGGGTCAAAGGTTAATGCAGGTAGATTGGGGTAATCAGCACACACCAAACCATCAACATGAGGGCAGGGAGCAAAGGGTGGGCCTGCTGGACCTGCTGAGCAACACGGATATGTATACTGATGGATCCCACACAAGATTGTCCACTCACGGAAACTTTAGCCTCCAGAGAACATAAACCACCTTTAATGATCATTAATTAAAACTGATTGCACTTGCTCCCAAAATTATGGTTTACCTGCCTTTGACATTTTCAGTTCTCCTTTGCTTATCTACTTGTAATTTGGGTTACTGACTCTCTTCAGCAGCTCACAAGGATTGGCAGTGATAGAGACTACGCTTACTGTTCAGGTTGACTCCAAAGTTGCGTGACTTTAACAGTGCTTCTAGTTGTTTTCTGGCCAATGTAAGATTGTGAAGCAAAGGAACATCTTAATTGAAATCTTTTTAGCTGGATGTGGTGGTTCACGCCTGTAATTCGAGCCACTTTGGAAGGCCAACGCAGGTGGATTGCCTGGGCTCAGGAGTTCGAGACCAGCGTGAGCCAGAGAGAGATCTCCCCCCCCCCCAAAACCCGTCTCTAAAAATAGCCAGACATTGTTGTGGGCACCTGTAGTCCCAGCTACTTGGGGGGCTGAGACAAGAAAATCACTTGAAGCCAAGAGTTTGAGGTTGCTGTGAGCTGCAACACCAGAGCACTCTACGAAGGGCAACATAGTGAGATTCTGTCTCAAAGAAACAATAAAGAAATGTTTTTAATATGATAGATTTTATAATGGTAAGTTTGACTCAACTATAACCTGTACTTCTTAAATACAACAAAGTAACATATGATGTAAAGAAAAGAGCCTGTGGCTAGAACTCAGCAGACTTAGATTCTTGTCCCTAGACTCAACCTCTTACATAGGCCATTTAACCTCTCACTTAGCCTACAGCGTAAATGATGCTTTCAAAGCTGCCATTCAGTTCTTATTATTAATTCTGTGATTCTGAGAGCAGTTGATAGTATGACTGGGAGAAGATATGGAAGAAGCTTTCTCACTTCTCAGACTTCAGAGCTTTTGGACTTGATTTTTTAAGTGGCGGACCTCAGAACGGTAGGCGTCAGCAATGTCCAGTGTTTATATTATATCTACTTTGGAAAAGACTGGCATGTGTTCACAGATGAGTTGGAAAAGTACTTAGGTTGTTCTCACAACCAGAGGCCCATAATCGAGTTTGTATACTTTTCCTTAGAGGTATATACTGCAGTGACTCAATGTGTAAGATACAGAATTATTGCTTATATTAAATATTCTTTAAGTAGCTTTTCCACATCTTTGAAAGAGTTGTGTTTTCTTGTAGGAAGGCAGATTTTAGTTTCAACATGGTGGTACCTTTTTTTTTAAGCTCTTAATCTAGTTCTTTTCATGTCAGTGAAACTTTAGTAGTATTTTAAAATGAATTGAAATATTGGTAACCAGTCCTACAGAGATTTTTGACTACATAAGCTGAAACTCTAAGTCTTTGATGCTTTATGTGCATTTTTAATTTCTTATTTTCAATTCCTTCAGACCACTTCTCTTTGTAGTCAAATTCATTGTAATCCCATCACAAAAGTGTTGATCTTTTAGTAACCTTTATTGAAATATTGTATTAATCCACATTCCCTCACGGTAACAGACGGTTTGTATCAAACATATCCTGCAGCTCAGTTCAAGCCCCATATGGAACTAATAAGCCACGCAGTAAGTGGCCTTGTGTAGATAAATGTAGTTTGGAAGACAGAGAGAGACAGAAAGAGAGTGAGTGAGTGTGTGTGTGTGTGTGTGTGTGTGTGTGTGTTGTCTAAACTGAATTTCCTCTCTGCCAAAACCTAAATGACAAAATGATTCCTAAACCCCTAGAGTCTTTCCCGGCCTGGAAAAACTGTGTGTAAAAAATAAAAATAAAATTGAGCACTTTGATATTGAATTAGACCTCTCAGCTCAATGAAGGATGCTGACTGAGTACGAGAACTGAGGATTTATTTCTCAAAAGTACAGTCAAACTGTATTTTCAAATACGATCTCCAGAACTGTACATGATCTTACCTTATCAATGGAGCAGCATTTATAAAGCTGCACGCACTAGTTAATTCCAACTGCAAAAGCTCTGACATCATAGTTGATCTGTCTTACTTGGTGAAACTCAAAGTGATTATATAGTGATTTGGGATGAAACCAGCACATACCTTTGGAAAAATACTATACAGGGTGGCCATAAAGTTCGTATGCAATTTTAAATAGTTTGAACTATTTAAATGCACATGAAAAAAATAAATTACACATGAACTTATGGCCACCTATATTTTTTATAGAAAAAGGAGGTATAGGAGAGGAAAACTGGGAGAAGATAGATAATGGAATTGGCGAGGCTGTAGTTGTCTGTTGGCAACTTACAAATGTACTCTTTGCTCTGGTTTTCTTTATCTTTGCTTCCTCCAGTAACTTAACATAAATCCAAATCTTCCTGGTTACTTTAGAATATGGATTTTCTTCTGTTAGTAGACAATACCATTGGTTAATTTTTCCAGGGAAACTACTGAACTTTGTTTCCCCCACACACTTCCCATCTAATTTAATATTGTGTCTATATGTAGTTTTCACCTGCATGGCCTACTAGCCATAGAGTTGAACAAAAGTTTAATTGCCCCATGGGGTTTTAAACCAATCAGTGTGAATCTGAAATTCAAGCTAATTGAAACCAAAATTCTGCTTAAAAACTATTTAGACTCTTTGGGTGGTGGTGCAGTAGGAAGTTGTTATAAAAGGTGTTTATTTCAGAGGTTAATTTGAGGCATTTAGACCCAAAGCAATATTTTACTTGCCTGGGTTTCTTGGCTCTGCTTTCCCTAATCAGAAGTGAGAGCAGAAGGAGCCATAATGTTTAGGGAAGTGCAATATCGATAGTAGTTGGTGAGGGCAGGTGTGATGGAATCTGAAGTCAAGCTAGTAGAGAAAGTCCGTTTTTTAACCCATCCTGCATAGCTGCTTCTGTAGTTGTTTTTCTCATTCCCTCTCTTGTTTAAACCATGGAGTAGGTTCTTACTGCTGACAAGACAAAGTCAGAACTCTTCAGCTTAGTGCTCTAGGCCCTTGACAGTGTTAATGACTGTCCTCTGAAAGGCCTCATAGGCTTCCGTTCTCTATAAAAATTCTAACTGAACTCTTACAGTGGTCTTATGAGATAAATATTGTTGGTGTTGGGTTAGAGATAAGGCACAGATTGGTTATGTAGTGTGCCCAAGGTTATATACATTATATGGTGAGAGTAGGCTATGAGTCCAGGCCTGTCATCCCAAAGAGTGAGCTGATTCACATTGCCTAGCCTAGTGGACCCTCAGTGAATATCTGTGGAATGAATGAATGAGTGGGATATGTGGGAAGTTAGTAAACGGAGTTTCCTCCCCTTTCTCTATCCTTGTCCTTTGCTTCTTTGCCTGATTCCTTCTTTTCCTTTACATTTTTATTAATATCTTACCAGCATGTTAACCTGCTAGTAGTTTCTTTAATTTTTTTTCTTTATTTCAGATTAATATGAGAGTACAAACAATTAGGTTACAGTGTTTGCATTTGTTAGGTAAAGTCCCTGTTGTAGCTGTATCTCAAACCCAGGAGGTGTTCCATGTACCCTTACGTTGTGCCTGTTAGGTAGGAGCACACCAATTTCCTTTCCTCTCCTCCCAACTTGAATCGAGTTTTTTTCTCTTGTGTGGGCATGTATTAGTTCATCTCCTGTCTCCATATTAAGTATTGAGTACATTGAATACTTGCTTTTCCATTCTTATGATACTTCACTAAGAAAAATGTGTTTCAACTCCATCTAGGTTAATACAAAAGATGTACAGTTTCTTAATTTAAAAAATTTGAAATTATTTGACTAGCCCAAGCAAGGAGGGAATTTGCATAAGCATATAGCAAAACTGGGTATATCACCCAGGTCTCCTGACTACTCAAATATCGGTCTCTCCATTTTACTGTGTAATTATGTCAAAAATATTGGCATGTGTAAATGTTTATCACTGCCTCTCTGGAGTGATTGCAGTCAGAAGCTTAACAAAAATTAACATGTGGTAGATGCCTGTAGACCCAGCTACTTGGGAGGTTGAGACAAGAGAATCTCTTGAGCCCAGGAGTTGGAGGTTGCTGTGAGCTATGATGCCAGGGCACTCTACCCAGGGTGACAGCTTGAGGCTCTGTCTCAAAAAAAAAAAATAATAATAATGATAACAGGTATTGTATATCGAATATTTACTATGTACCAGATACTGTTTTAGACACTCATCTTTATATTATTTAAACTTTACAACAGCTCTGCAAGGCAAGTAACATTTTTCAAGTAAGGAAACTGAAACTCAAAGAAGTGCAGTGACTTATCCAGAGTCAAACAACTAAAAAGTGACAGTACTGGTATTCAAACCCAGATCCGCTATACCTAAGGTTTTCCCATTGTGTCATGATGCCTCTCATTCCCTTCTAGACTGCATTAATTTAACTTGTTAATTAACAAATAATATTTATTTATTAAGCACCTACCCAATTAGTTAAGGCTTTCCAAAGAGAGCAAATGGAAAGGTAATATGAGAAGGGATTTGGGATGAGGAGCAGAGTGCTCCATTATTATCCTGGGTAATCAGAGAGAGCCTCCTACGAGAAGCAGATCTTGCATTGACTCTTTAAGAATGGATAGAACATGACCAGATGTAGGATGCCTGGAGAGGGAGGGAAGCAGGAAAGAGAGTTCTATGCCAGAGTGGTGAGTAATATGTAAAAAACTAGGCGGAGAATTGTTAGCTTATATTAAAAAAACGTTATGTAGTATATAAAGGGGACTTTATCATAAATGATTTGAATATGCTCATTTATGTCACCTCCCTACTGAAATGCTACTAATAAAGATAATTTAAAAGTCGCAAAAGCACAATGATGAAAAGAACAGAAGAAACAAGACCCAGTAATCATATTGACAAAATTTTAGAAAATTACATGTAAATAAATGAATGATATACTGACTTGGAAGAATAGAGGACTATTTTTTGTTGTAGCATTAAAAAAAAATAGCTGGGCGTTGTGGCAGGCACCTATAGTTCCAGCTACTCGGGAGGCCGAGGCAAGAGGATTACTCAAGCCCAAAAGTTTGAGGTTGCTGTGAGCTGTGATGACGCCTTGGTACTCTACCCAGAACAACAGAATGAGATTGTGTCTCAAAAAAAAAAAGGAAAGAAAGAAGCAAACCCAGAGGTAACAAAAAATGAAGGAGGACAGGGAGATGATAATATGGGCACTTAGCCCAGCCCAGTAGATAAAAGGAGACCCAAAAGAAGGCTTATCACTGAAATTTTAGAATACTAAGATTAGTAAAAACTTGCAGAGAGACGAAATCAGCTCACATATGAAGGACCAGGAATCAGAATCTTATTTGATTTCTCAATTTGGTTTCTCAATTGCCATGTGCAGAGTTCAATCACAGTGAAGCAATACTTTGGAAATAGATAAGGAAAATTATTTTCAGCCTTGAATTCTATACCTAGGCAATCTATCATTCAAGTGTAAGAATAAAGATATTTTCAAATATTCAAGGTATCAAAAAAGTTATCTTCCATACTACTTTTTCCCAGAAAGATATTATAGTATTTACTCCACCAAGATGAGGCAGTAAATCAAGAAAGAAGACATGAGATCTAGGAAAAAACAGTTTCAGCACAGGAGAGAAGTAAATAAAATTTCCAGGAGATGGTGAAGATAGCAGTACAGCATACTGAACTATTGGCCAATTCAGATTGGAGCAAAGAGAGGGGGGTTCAGGGGGATACATCTTTAAGGGGAAAATAGACTTGACTAATTATATGGTATATTCAATTAGATTGAGAAGAGTTTTAAAGTTTTGTTAGGGTTTGGGAGTACAGTGATAGGTACATAGAAAAACTCAAGGAGCAGTGTGAAGAAGAGGAGGCGAGAACGACCCCCGACCGACCAAAGCTCCCACGTCACTGCATCCCTGCGTACAGCGCCTACGTCCGGCTGCCGTTGCCACCATGCCCTAGAGAAAGGCTGAAGGGGATGCTAAAGGAGATAAAGCCAAGGCCAAGGACGAACCGCAGAGGTGCGCAAGGTTGTCTGCTAAACCTGCTCCTCCAAAGCTAGACCCCAAGCCTAAAAGGCCCCTGCAAAGAAGGGAGAGAAGGTGCCCAAAGGGAAAAGGGGAAAAGCTGGCGCTGGCCAGGAGGGGAACAACCCTGCAGAAAACGGAGATGCCAACACAGACCAGGCCCAGAGAGCTGCAGGTGCTGGATGCCAAGGGAAGTGTGTGCGTTGTTGATAATTGTGTACTTCTGGTGCCTGTACAGTTTGAAATACTATTTTATCAAGTTTTATAAAAATGCAGAATTTTGTTTTACTTTTTTTTTTTTTTTAAGCTATGTTGTTAGCACACAGAACACTTCATTGTTTTTTGGGAAAGGGGCATATGTCCCTAATAGAATGTCTCCAAAGCTAGATTG
>CAUYPK010089189.1:0-19192 GCA_963574355.1 Loris lydekkerianus | reverse complement strand
AATTTGCTAGTCCATTTGTGGGTCGATGGGCACTTGGGCTTCTTCCATGACTTAGCAATTATGAATTGGGCTGCAATAAACATTCTGGTACAGATGTCTTTGTTATATTGTGACTTTTGGTCTTCTGGTTATAAACCTAGTAGAGGAATTATAGGATTGAACTACCTTCTTCTTATTGATTCCTTTTCACTTGTCCTTTGAATCAGTCCAGCTAGTAATCCAATTCATCCTGTGCAACGCATATTTGTTCCACTTTTTGGCTATACAGAATTCAAATCCCCCTAAGTACACTCTGGACCAGCGAAAAGCAAGTGTGTCTGATGCCGGTGGTGGAAAAGGATAGCAGCTTCCTATCCAGTAGGTTCCTGGGGGAGGACCTTGCTTGTAGCTGCTTCTATCTAGCTTCCTGAGGTTTCTGTCCCTGGTTTTCTGAACCTGGTTGTCCAGCCTTCCTACACAGCCTACAATCCATCCTTTAATATTGATTTTTTTTTTTTTTTTTTTTAGTTTTGACTGGGGCTACTTTTGAATCTGCCACCTCTGGCATATGGGGCCAGCACCCTACTCGTTTGAACCACAGGCACTGCCCTTGAATTTTTTTTTTTTTAGAGATGGGGTCTCTCTATGTTGTCCAGGCTGGTCTCAAACTCCTGGCCTCAAGCAATCTTCCCACCTCTGCCTCCCAAGTTGTTAGGATTAGAGGTGTAAGCCATATTGCTCGGCTCTTTTTAAAAAATACAATACTTTAAATAAGGTGGGCAGTTCATTTCTGTTGCTTGCAACAAAGAACCAGAATGATACATAGCTTCTCGTTCCTTACTGCACATTCCATAGTCACTAAGTCCTCAGTTTATTATCTCTGCTTTGGACGATGGCAAAAATAGGTAATTGGTGCTGGCTAACATTGGCAAGGAGTAGAGAAAAAGGTTGAAGCTGGTAAACTAGTAACTGGACTCTTGAGCTATTTTTATTCCTTATCGTAGTAAATTTTGGGGTGAGTCCTAAATGCTTCTTGAAATAATCCAAACCTGCTTGCATTTTGAGGGAAGTTCTATTAAACTACTCGTGGCTATACTACCTATGAACTATTCTAGTCAAGGAAATTTAACCTGAATCTAGTCAAGCTTCTAATTTACAGGAGGTGGAGGTGAGAGAGGAGTAAGGGGCCTGAGTTCAAGTCTCCATTGTCTGGCCTGCACTGAAGAGTCAGCCTCCTAACTGGTCACCCCACCTTTAGTCTTGCTCCACTTGACTCCATCTTCCCCACTGCCACCTGTCATCTTTCTAAACCACAGGCATGATTGAATCAATTCCCAGTTCAAAAATATTTAACAGCTCTTTATAACCTATAGATAAAGTCAGAAGTCCAAAATGTTTTATATTGCATTTTATAATCTGGCCTCAATATAACTTTCTAGCTTCCTGCCTCACGCACTCCTGCTCTGCCTCAACCCTTCCTCCTCACCAAGATCTTTAGTGAAAAGAAATTCCTTAATGCTTTAAATTCTTGTGGCTTTTCCCCTTAACCTGAAAAGCCCTCTTCCTTGCATAAAATAAGAACTAACCTTTGTGCAATGCATTGCAATTCAAAGAGAGGCTTTCTTGTAAATGCTCATTTCAGAAGCTTTGCGTTAGTGATTAAGAGCTGTAGCCAGACTACCAGGTTTTAATTCACCACTTACTTGCTATGAAACCTTGGACAATTGATTTAATCTCAATTAAATACTATTTCCCAAAATAGTGTCTTATTTTGAAGTTTATTTATTTATTTAGACAGAGTCTCAAGCTGTTGCCCTGGGTAGAGTGCTGTGGCATCACAGCTCACAGCAACCTCCGACTCCTGGGCTTAGGCAATTCTCTTGCCTCAGCCTCCCTAGTAGCTGGGACTATAGGCACTTGCCACAATTCCCAGCTATTTTTGGTTTGCAGTTGTCATTGTTGCTTGACTGAGCCATATTGCTCAGCTCTTTTTAAAAAATACAGTACTTTCAATAAGGTGGGAAGTTCATTTCTGTTGCTTGCAACAAAGTATCAGAGCTTGCCGAGGATTGAGCTATGGGTGCCACCATTATTTTGAAGTTTAAATGGGTTAATACGTTACCAGACATGCAGCATACATGAAATAAACAATGTGCCCACCCTTAAGCAAGAGACAGCCCAGACTCTCTGAGGTGATAGGCACGTAGATAACGGATTCCAACGTAGCGCATTGCTTTTCCACCTAGCAAAAGTCCTGCTCATTCTTCAGAGATCCCAACCTCAAGAATCTCTTTCTCTGTCAATCTCCCCTCATCTGGGTGTGACCCTGATATACAGTCAACATGTTCAATTGAAATATCATTGATTGTTAGTTGCACCATTGTTTTATGCACTAGTAAGGAAAAAACATGCCAATAATCATTAGGAGACACCATCTAGTGTAAGGATGCATCCTGATTTCAGAGACTTTCATGTGCATCTAAGAAGAGATGAAATGTGGGTGGCGCCTGTGGCTCATGAGTAGGGCACCGGCCCCATATACCAAGGGTGGTGGGTTCAAACCCTGCCCCAGCCAAACTGCAACAAAAAATAGGCGGGCGTTGTGGTGGGCACCTATGGTCCCAGCTACTCGGGATGCTGAGGCAAGAGAATCTCCTAAGCCCAAGAGCTGGAGGTTGCTGTGAGCTGTGACGCTATGGCACTCTACTGAGGGTGACAAAGTAAAATTTTGTCTCTAAAAAAAAAGAAAAAAAAAAAGAGAGATGAAATAAGGTAACCCTTCCCTTACCTGGGTACAGGCGGCAGGTTGTGTGTCTCTAATAAACACACATTGTACTACATTATAATTGGTTGTTACCAGGGCTGCTTTCCCCAGTAGTATTCGTATCCCTAGTAGATAGGAGTAAACGTAGGGTAGGGGACATATCTCACTAAACGTGATATTCCAGTGATTAACACTGTGCTTGGCACAAGATTGATGTTCAAGATGTATGATTACCATAAACTGAAATCATAGTACATAATATGACATTAGGCACTGTGTTTACTGAGAACAAAAAATGTGTACATACACACTTTGCATAATAATAAAGCTTTCATGACCCAACAGCTCAACCAGACATAGGTTGGTGAACTGGCTTTCCAGCCTTGAGGTATAGAAAAATAAATAATGTCCTAGTTTTGGGTGGCGCCTGTGGCTCAAAGGAGTAGGGCACTGGCCCCATATGATGGAGGTGGAGGGTTCAAACCCAGCCCCGACCAAAAACTGCAAAAAAAAAAAATAAATAAAATAATAATAATAATAATAATAATGTCCTAGGTTGCCTTCCATATTGACACTACTTTCCATGGGAAATAGAGCCTTATCTTGCTTGAAAGTGTTGCAAATACACATACGTCTTACATAGGTTTTCAAAAACAGACGGCCCCTTTGTCAGCAAGAAAAAACTAGCAACATTCCTAGTGGTCCGTAGGTATCTACTTTAAAATTTAATGTTAAAGGACATTTTCATCCCTTCAGAACTACACCTATTCTTCTTCTTTCTTTTCCTCCTTCCACAGGGCTCGATGACCTACCTTTTAAGGTTTAAAAATAGGTGCCCAGACTATGCTTTGAAATATTTCAAGAATCTAGCATCACAGGAATCCAAATTCTATAAAAAACATTAGCTACATTCTCTTCCTTACAAATACTGCAACTTTTGTCATCATTTGAAAAGTAATAGCATTGTTTTGCTTTGCTTCATTAATCAATTAATCTTCCAGGAGAAAGAAAACTTTGAGTAGGGCAGAAAAGTTGCTTCTGGGGTTCTAGGGAACAAAAACCCATCCACCCGGAAAATGTGATGAAGACAAACCTCCTCTCCACTGAAAAGGACATCTTTCAAAGACGTTCTTGGCTGGGTTTCTTAATAACATAACCGTTCGATGAATACTGATTCTGTTTTCTGCCTTTCTTTTTAAATGTATAAAACCAAAAGAGAGAAAATGGTCTAGGCCATGCTACATGCATGCTCTGCCCATATTTGCATTGAGGTGTGGGCACCCTTTGTGCATGTCACCTTGCATTGTATTATATAATCCTGTAACCTTGACCACACAGGACTGTACTGTGAAACAACCTTACCAAAGCCAATGAACTATAAAAGGGAGCTAATAGCCCATGAGATGGCCTGGCATAAGAACCCTACCCAGCAGAAGTAATCTCAATTAAATGGCGATTAGACAACCTAATCAATCACTTTATCTTAGGGAATTTTGAATATGAACCAGCGAGAAGACATTAGGAAATGAATCGGAGGGCCAGCACCTGTAGCTCAGTGATTATAATGCCAGCCACACATACCGAAGCTGGTGGGTTCGAACCCTGGGCCTGCTAAAACAACAATGACAACTGCAACAAAAATATAGAGCTGGGCATTGTGGCGGGCACCTGTAATCCCAGCTATGTGGGAGGCTGAGGTAAGAGAATTGCTTAAGCCCAAGAGTTTGAGGTTGCTGTGAGCTGTGACGCCACGGCACTCTACTCAGGGTGACAGCTTAAGACTCGGTTTCAAAAAAAAAAAGAAAGAAAGAAAGAAAAAGAAAAGAAAAGAAAAGTAACTGAACTGAGAAAATGACATAGTATTATGGGCAAGACGCTAAAGCAGAGTGCATAAGGCTTCCGCTTCAGGGGACAGAATAAGATGGACGGGTCACTGAACTGCCTCTGCTTGATGCAAAGATCTGCTTGGAATTACTGTTTCATACAAAGCCTAGATTTTCTGCTGCTGAGACATTTTCTTGTTTCTTTACTTTCCTGATTTTTTATATATTTAAAAATGTAATTTTAAAATGATAAAGAGGATATATGTTTATTGAATACATCTCAAATAATAAAGAAATGTATGCTGGTATAAGTGAAAGTCCAGAGGTGGGTGTGGTGGCTCACATCTGTAATCCCAGAACTTTGGGAGACCAATGGGTGAAGATTGCTTGAGTCTAGGAGTTCAAGATCAGCCTGAGCAGCATAGAAGATCTTGTCTCTACAAAAAAATAAGAATTAACCGGGCATAGTGGTGTGCAACTGTAGTCCAAGCTACTTGAGACGATGAGGCGGAAGGAACACTTGAGCCCAGGAGTTGGAGGATTCAGTGAGCTATGATTGCAACTCTGCACTTGAGCCCTGACGACAGAGTGAGACCTTGTCTCTAAAAAAAATGATGAAAGTCAATCCGTTCCTTCCTTTTAATATTCTAGAGATGATCACTAACTATTAAAAGTTTTGGTGTAATATTCTTGCATATTAATTTTAATATAAGTATGTCTGTAACTTGCTTTATTAATTCAGCAATAAATTATGGATATATATAATATAAAAATTATTCCTTGGAACATCTGCCTAGTATTCCCTTGTATGGATAGTCTATATTTTACTTATCTAATCTAATAATGATGAATGTGAAAGCTATTTTAAATCTTCAAAATAACAACCAACCATACAAAGGTCACCTTTTCCCACATGTTTATGTATTTATGGAAACATTCTATACAATAAATTCCCGAAATTGGGATTTGGGGGATCAAAGGAAATGTGTACTTTCAATTTTAATAGATGTTGCCTCTCTACTGTTTGAGACAAGCATGTAACCAATGTGAAGATCAGTCCCTCCATCACTGTGAAGTCCAAGTGAATAACACCTAAAGGTCTATTCCCCATCACCTGAGGAGTGAGGGCGTGTCTCTTAGGCTCTCACTCAGTCTGTTTTACAGCACCTTGTTCAACTAATTTACCCTCAAATGACTACCTCATACATTTTGAGAGTCCTTGTGGTTGTCATTCAAGAACTGTTAATATGTTGGAGTCCATCCTCATAAAAGGCAACAAGTCAAAAAGACACACACATTAATTTCAAATTTATGATTTAGTGCACTACTATGCACTGCCGTCAAATCTATAGAAGATGAACATTTGATTCAAGCCTGCACCAGGCAGATTTTATGTATGGAGGCTTAAAATTAGAAGCCATCCATGAGCTCTGCAATTAGGAATGGCCACATGCAATGCTATTGAAGTAGACAAAGCAAAATTGAATTAAGACGGCTGAGCATTTAAAATGTAGCTGAGTAAAATGCTGGTAGAGAAGCAAGGTCTAAGCTCAACTGAAGTTCTTCTTTCAATATCCACCACTGAGAACTTCGAGGGCAGCATGCTGTGGACCAGGAACTCAGAGACAACTGAGACGTAGTCCATGATCTCCGAAACATTGCAGGCTGTGGCCACCTAAAGTAAAAACAAAGAGTTGGGGGCATTTAACCAGGCCTGAGGAGCTGGGGTGGATTTCACAGAAGTGATAGCTGAATGGAGATGGGATGGGTCAGTTGACATTTTCCAGGTGCACAAAACAGGGGAAAGCATTTAGGCAAAAGGACAGGAGGTATAGGATGGTACCTATGGCTCAAAAGAGTAGGGCGCCAGCCCCATATGCTGAAGGTGACGGGTTCAAACCCAGCCCCAGCCAAAAACTGAAAAAAAAGAAATAAAAGGGACAGAAGATATAAAAGGATCTGACAAGTCCATGGAATGTGGGAAATGGGATAAATTTTGTGCTTTTGTAAGACAATGATAATACAGCTTTTGTCAGCAGTGCTCCATCTAATGAGCATCTTTTATGAGCCATATGTCTCAAACTGGGTCCTTTATTTCTGTCTTCATTCCCTGTCTGGAACATGCTGCCCAATATGGAAGCCACTGGCCACATGTGGATACTAAGTCCTGGAAATGTGACAGTGTTAGTGAGGAATGGAATTTTCAATTTCATTTTAACTTAAATTTAAAAATAGGTATACACAATATACTCGACTCAGTTGTTGGAAAAATTTTTAGTATGTATAGAATAATTTGGTAATGTGAGTCTACTCTTTCTTTCTTTCTCTTATTTATTTATCATTGAGACAGAATCTCACTTTGTCACCCTCAGTAGACTGCCATGGCGTCACAGCTCACAGCAACCTCAAACTTCTGGCCACAAGCAATTCTCTTGCCTCAGCCTCCCAAGTAGCTGGGACTACAGGTGCCCGCTGCACCAGCTATTTTTAGAGATGAAGTCTCCCTCAGGCTCAGGCTGGTCTCTAACTTGTGACCTCAGGCGATACACCCATCTTGGCCTCCCAAAGTGCTAGGATTGCAGGTGTGAGCCAGCACAGCAGGCCTTTTCTCTCTCTCTCTCTCTTTGTTTTTTTTTGAGGCAGAGTTTCATTCTGTCTCCAGAGCTAGACTGCCATGGCCTCAGTCTAGCTAGCTCAGAGCAACCCAAAACCAACTCCTGGGCTCAAGGAATCCTCCTGCCTCAGCCTCCTAAGTAGCTGGAACTACAGGCATCCACCACAAATCATGGCTAATTTTTCTATTGTTTTAATTAAATCATAGCTGTGTACATTAATGCAAGCATGGGGCACCATCCACTGGTTTTATATACAATGTGAAATATTTTCATCAAACTGGCTAAAAAGTTTTAAATGATATGTGTGGCTCACATTATATTTCTATGGACATTACTGGTCTGCACCCTCATCCTTGCCTGGATCTCTGTAATAGTTGCTGTATGTTCTTTCTGTCTTCCCTTGGTCAACTCATCTTCCACTAGATTAATCCTTTCAAAACACTAAATTTATCAGCTCAGTTCCTGTAGCTCAGTGGCTAAAGAGCCAGCCACATGCACTAGAGCCAGCGGGTACGAATCCAGCCTGGGCCTGCCAAACAACAATGACAACTACAACCAAAAAAAAACCGAGCATTGTGGTGGGCGCCTGTAGTCCCAACTACCTGGGAGGCTGAGGCAAGAGAATCTCTTAGCCCAAGAGTTTGAGGTTGCTGTGAGCTGTGATGCCAAGGCACTCTACCAAGGGTGACATAGTGAGACTCTGTCTTAAAACAAAAAAAAAATTAAGAGGCGTCGCCTGTGGCTCAAAGGAGTAGGACACTGGCTCCATATGCTGAAGTGGCAGGTTCAAACCCAGCCCCAGTCAAAAATTGCAAAAAAACAAAAAAAATTAAAACAAAAAACACCCACTAATTTTTATCAAAGTAGAATACAAACTTCCAAATCACTCAAGTCTTGGACATCAACTCCCCGCTCCCCACTCAGCCCATGTTTCCTGGGCCTCCTCCATTTCAGGTAACTTTCCCTTCAATCCCGCTGAATCGTCCCTTCTTCCTGGTCCCAAACCACAGCTCCGTCTTCTGATTTTTACAGGACAAGCTGAAACCCAAGATGTCTATGTGAAAATGTCTGATTTGCAAAACACTGACAACTCTAACAGGAACTATCTACCATTTCCCCCCTTTCCCTTGTAATAGAACCCTGCTTTTAATCAGGACAGCAAAGTTCCCAGGTAAAGCATACATTTTCCTGTTTCTCTTGGACCTTGGGTAGATAATAAGATAAAAGGCAAAGTCAAAGGTTTCAGTTCAGCTCAGAAATGCCCCCATTGCCCCAGCATTAGTTTTATCAACAGAAGAAATTGAGAGACGCCTTCAAAATTCAGAGGAAACATGATTTTTCAAACTAAAATCCCAATCCCAGCCTGTAGGAAAAAAAGTAAAAACATTTTCTGCTATGCTGTGGCACAGCAAAAATTTTATTTGTTCCACGCTTTTTCTCAGCAAGTTACGAGAAGACTGCACACCACCAAAACAAAACAAACAAACAAAAAAAAAACCCCAAATCAGGATAAACCAAGAAAGATGAAAATATGAGACACAGAAGACCAGAAATCTCATCCACAAAAGAAATCAAGAAGGAAAAAAAAAAAGAAATCAAGAAAATTCCTAAGTTGCTGGGGAAGAAAAATCCCAGGATACAGGTGTGTGGTGAGTTCAGAAAGCAACTCACCCAGGTTGGAATAAGAGGAAGAGGGCTCTGGTAAGTATCCCAGAAAAAAATCAAACCAATAGGTTATTTAATGTATTTGATCAGTTTCTATCTTTACTGAAACATCTGGAGTTGATTTATTGGTAAGTGCACAAAAAATGAAGTAAATGAAAAAGTGAGACAATTATAAACAAGGAAAAACACATTAAAAATATTAAATTTGGGGGTGGGACCTGTGGCTCAAAGGAGTAGGGTGCCGGCCCCATAAGCCAGACGTGGCGGGTTCAAACCCAGCCCTGGTCAAGAACTGCCAAAAAAAAAAAAAAGAAAGAAAGAAAAGAAAAGAAAAACATTAAATTTTAAAATATTAAGTATTAAAAGTTATAAAACATTAGAAAAACAAAAAAACCATGTAACTAGCTGAGAGCTATATTCACACAGTCATAATGATATAAATGCTAAATTTTGATTTAAAAAAACTGTGATGTGACTGTATTGGGAAAATGGGGGAAAGGTAATAGAGCAAGAGTTAGGAATTATCTTCCATAAAAGGAAACAAATAGATTGAAATAAAAAAGAGTTTTTTTGAGTTGATTATGGTTGTCTCAGCACAGTGCACTGGGGAGTTAGGGCAGGGTATTGTTGCTTTTCATTATACACAATGACTCTAAACCAGTGGTTCTCAACCTTCCTAATGCCTCCTAATGCCACGACCCTTTAATATAGTTCCTCATGTTGTGGTGACCCCCAACCATAAAATTATTTTCATTGCTACTGATACAGGATTCCACCACTCAGGGCTAAACAGGGAGCCCTCCCATTCTCTAGGCCCAGGTGAGCTCAGAGGTCAGACCCCCATTTCCAGACAAAAGCAGACTGCCTTCTTCCGGACACACCCTCTGGGTTCTGATAAGATCCTGAACAAAGCAGCCTGAGATGGTTTTTGGGTGATTCCACCTTGGGTAGGAGCACACACCCTAATCCTTTCCCAGGGACAAAGACTGGAGCCAACTGCCAGCCATGTGTGATCCTCTAGACTCAAGACCCCTAGAAAAAAGAGCCCACGTGGAGACTCCCAAGGGAGTTCTTCAGTGCTTTCCCCTTCCAGAAGCTCTGGTGATTTTTACTTCTGTATTCCTTTCTAACTTCTAATAAAAGTCCTATCTTACCACTGATCTGTGGTCCCTGGGTTCATGCTTCGAATCCCTGACCAAGGACCTACTGAAGAGTGAAATTCCAGTATCACTACTTCATAACTGTAATTTTGCTACTGTTACAAATCGTAATGTAAATATCTGATATGCAGGATGTATTTTCATTGTTACATAGGAGTCACGACCCACAGGTTGAGAACCACTGCTCTAAACTAATGTATAAACTTCAGCGCTTTAAACCAACAGGTAAAAATTAAATTTAAAAATCATCTAACTTCTGGCTTGGCACCTGTGGCTCAAACAGCTAAGGTGCCAGCCACATACATCTGAGCTGGCAGGTTCGAATCCAGCCTGGGCCTGTCAAACCATATGATGGCTGCAACCAAGGGCATTGTGGCGGGCGCCTGTAGTCCCAGCTACTTGGGAGGCAGAGGCAGGAGAATCGCTTGAGCCCAGGAGTTGGAGGTTGCTGTGAGCTGTGATGCCATAGCACTCTACCCAGGGCAACAGCTTGAGGCTCTGTCTCAAAAAAAAAAAAATAAAAAAATAAAAGAAGAAGAATGGCCTAGATGGCTAATTAACCTGCTTCTGACCATGTCCCATGAAACAGGAAACTTCTTTATTAGTCTACAAAGAGAGGAAACCTAACAGTAAATAATATTTATTGGTCACCTTTTATGTGCAAGGTGAACACATGTTATTTTCCAGAAAATGTCAAAGGTAGGCCGTCTTTGATCATCATTTTTGAGATGTTTGTGGATGTTAATTCATTAGTGAAACTGTGATGAGGAATAGGCCAGTTGTGTCACCTCAAAGTATCATCCTACACATTATTTATTAATTACAAAGGAAAAAAATAGTAACTTTGTAGTGGAGAAACTTGGCAGACTGAAGCTTAATTGATTGATCAAAGTTAACATTAATGGGACAACCCAACACTGTATGGCAAAAATATAATGCACTAAGGACTCACCTTTTGTGGTATTTTTTTCTTTTTGCAAAAATACATAACCTGAGTCTAATAATGAGAAAGCATTTGATAAAATAAAATTGAAGAACATTTTACAAAATAGCTGGCCTGTAGTCTTCCAATATACATACGAAAGTCGTTCACTTTAAAAAATGGCATCAGAGATCAAGGAAAAATATCTCCTAATACAATGAATTTATTCAGGAGTGAGGAGAAAGGGTTATAATTTGGGATGCATAACTATGGCAAGCCATAGGTGCACCTGACGTGGAGAGGGCAGGGCAAATCTTTTATTGGCCCAAAGTAGTTCACATAATCTGTTTGGCAATAGAGTTCATTGGTTTGTGGAGTCTCAAAGCTAGAGTCAATTCTTTGGTGGAGATTCTGTTACTAGGCAAATGTTCTTTGAGAGCATCTTATCTTAATTGCTAGAGTCTAAAGAATGTCTAGTGATAAACCTGGTCATGGAGAAACATGCATACGGCAGACACAGAGGCCCATAGTCCCAACTACAGGAGAGGCTGAGGTAGGGAGGATTCCTTGAGTCTGTAAATTCTAGTCTAGTCTGGCCAGCATAACAAGACCCCCTCTCTAAATAAAAATAAAACGAAATGTGTGCATATGTGCAAAATGTAGGTGGTGAAAAGCATGGGATACATGAAGGAAATTTTTGTGGGATTATTTTAGGAAGTCCTTGAGACGGTTCTTATCTGTGTTGAGGCTGACAAGAGTGATTTCATCCTGGTATCTGCAACTTTCACAAAGTCATGAAAGACAGAGACTGAGACACTGTTCTAGATAAAAGGATACTAAAAAAGACAGCTAATTGCAAAAGTATGATTCTGGACAGAGGGAAAAATAGCTATAAAGGATATAACTGAGAGGGGAGAGAGAGAAATGGTAAAACGTGTGAGGCAGAAACGTAAAAACCTGGTGATTATGGTTAAAGTGTGTATAAGATTCTTGTTACGATTCATGCCAATTTTCTGAGTTTGAAAGTAAATACTGTATATATAAAGTTAACCCCTGTAAGTGTTCCACAAAGTAACAAGCTGTTTGAGAACAAAGAACTGATTTTCTTTTAGATGATTTATTTTTTCATTATGAAATTGACGTGTGCTTAAAGAAAAAAAGGAGGAAATGTATAAAAGTAAAAAGAAGAAAACCCATCAATCACTGACACATTACAGCCCACCTCTGCCTGGAAAGACTTTTAAAAACAAGTGTTGTTTCAGAAATGTCAACGAGGGGCAGAAATGTGCTAGGTGAATATTCTGGACAGAAGGGGCAATACAGAAAAAGACAGGGAAGTGTGAAACGGATAGGTCAGGGAAAATAAAAGGAGTCCAGGGTTTGAAGAATGAACAGATGCGATGAGGAGGGACATTCAAGGAGGAGTGAACAGTGACCTGGAGTATGAGGTCAGGACACGTCACACTTTTCCCCGCATGCCAGTTTCCACAACTCCTGGCATACGGCAGGAACTTAATACGTATTTCTGGGCTGGCTGCACAGCGCAAAGTACAAAGGAAAGCTTCCCAGCTCCGCCGCGTGCCCTGCGGCTGCGCGGTCAACTTAGGTCCCAGCCAGCTGCTTTGGACCGTGGCAGGGGCGGGGCCCCTAGGAGTCGTGACGCAGGCGGAGAGCTCAGTTTCCAGGGCAACAGGCGCCGGGCCCCTTTTTTTCCTCTCGCGCTGTGCGTCACTTCCGGTCGTTCCTCTCTTTTTTTTTTTTTCCAGCCTGCTTCAGACCAGGTTCCCATTGGGATCAGGGCGTCAACATAAGGGTGGCATTGCGAAAGGGCTATTCCAAACGAGTCTTCGATTCTGGGAAAAAAGCCGGGAAGGGCAGGGGCCGCTGGCAAGTAGAGGTTGGCTTTCGTCCTCTCGGCCAATCGCTTTCAAATCCGTCCCATAGGCGCCGCGGGAAAATGATGCCTCGGGGCTGCAGACCCTGGGGCATGCGCTCTCCGCCCATGGACGCTTTGGCGATCCACTGTTCCGGGTTTTCCACGCAGCCGAAGGGAAGGCGGAGGGGCACGTAGTAGGCTCGGCTGCCAAGGGCGGGGCGGGCCAGCGAAGGTATTGATTGGTCGGTTAGAAGCCCCATTCCCCCACGGCGGCCTCTGGCGTTCAGGCTCTGATTCATTCATGGGTTTGACTCTGTTTACAGAGTATGCACTGTGAAAGTGTGTGCCGGGGTTTTCAGATGAGTCAGATGCAGTCCTTGTCCCAGAGGAGCCTACCCTTCGGTGGACACTATGGTGATCCCTCCATTCTTACTCTTCAGACTTCTCTCAAGTCTGATGTGATCTGGTTCTTGCTAAAGAAAGTGACCCTCAACCAGTTTTATCCGGGACCCTTTCCGCTGGTTCCACCACGTGAAGGCAGCTGCTGAGCATTGAAAGGCCAGGTGGAATCCTGGCCAGTGCTCACTCACTGAGCTCCTTCTCCCACTTTTTTTTTTTGTTGTTGTTTGAGACTGAGTCTCAACTTTGTCACAGCTCACAGCAACCTCCGGCTCTTGGGCTTAGCTGATTCTCTTGCCTCAGACTCCCGAATAGCTGGGATTACAGGCGCCCATCACAACGCCCGGCTATTTGTTTTTGTTGTTGCAGTTTGGCCGGGACGGGTTGGAACCCTTGGTATATGGGGCCGGCGACCTACTCACTAAGCCACAGTTGCCTCTCTTCTTCTCCTACCTTACATTCGCCTCTGAAAGAATAATGCAGAGTCCCTAATCACTATCGTCATCTTCTGTGATAGGTTTATCGGGAAGTAACGCCGGCATAAGTCGTAAAGCATCTGTATCGTTATCTTGCAGAGGGGTTTAAAATGAGGTTTGGCAATCGAGCTTCCTTCCTCATTTAGCTGTGTGACTTTGGGCTATTCAGGGGAGGCCCGTGGTGATTGTCCAGTACTGGCTGAAATTTGAGTCTGAATAATGCTTTTTTTTTTTTTTTTTTTTAGTTTTATTTATTTATTTATTTATTTATTTATTATTTTTTGGGAACAGTTTCCCTGTGTCATCCAGGCTAGTGCCGTGGTGTCAGCTTAGTTCACAGCAACCTCAAACTCCTGGGCTTAAGCAATCCTCCTGCCTCAGCCTTCCCAGTAGCTGGGACTACAGGCACCTGCCGAAATGCCTGGCTAATGTTTTTTCTCTATTTTGAGTAGAGATGGAATCTTAACTCTTGTTTAGGCTGGTCTTGAGCTGCTGAGCTCATGCAATCCTTCCATCTTGATCTCCCAGAATGCTAGGATTACTGGCATGAACCACCACACCCAGCCTGAACAATACCTTTCAAAGATTTTAAATTTATTGTTATTTTTTAAATTTGTTTTGTTTTAGAGGCAGGGTCTTTCTCTCTCTCTCTGTTGTGCAGTCTGAAGCACAGTGGCACGATCATAGCTTACTGCAGCCTTGTATTCCTCAGCTCAAGTGATCCTCCTTCCTCAGGCTCCCAGTTAGCTAGGACTGTAAGGCATGAAGCACTGTGCCAGGCCTGGAGTCTGAATAATTCTAACATGAAGGATTTAGCATACCAAGCCCAAAATTTTGGCTCCAGATCTAAAACACCCTCTTCAACCAACATATTGATGATAAAACTGACATTGTGATTTCCATTGTCTGATTCCTGTGTCTTTTTTTTTTGAGACAGAGTCTCACTGTGTTGCCCTCAATAGAGTGCTGTGATGTCACAGCTCACAGCAACCTCCAACTCTTGGGCTTAAGCTATTCTCTTGCCTCAGCCTCCCATGTAGCTGGGACTACAGGCGCCCGCCACAATGTCCAGCTGTTTTTGGTTGCAGTTGTTATCTGTTGTTTAGCTGGCCCAGGCTGGGTTCGAACCTGTCGCCCTTGGTGTATGTGCTTGGTGCCTTAACCACTGTGCTACGGGCACTAAGCCTGATTCCTGTGACATATTTCTTAATTGTTCCACACTCAGGCAGGGAAAAAACTGCTCCTTAAACTAGAAAGACCTACCTTAATGGGTCACAGGACCATATGAGATATTTATGCCAAGTACATTGTGCATTCCTTTCCAGGTAAGAGTTCCATCAGTTGTAGCTACCACAACTGTGTTACTGTGCAAAGGTCTAGCCAAGTGGCTGCTTCTTGGTGGTGCTAAATAAATAATTGAACAAATAAATGCCTTCTCTCCTTAGCCTGTGAACTGGAAAGCCCAAGGTGAGACGTGATACTGTGGACAAGTATCCTCTTGGACTTCATAGGAAAAGAGAGCTGTACAACATAAGAAGGAGAAAGAAACTTTTTTTTTTTTTTTTTTTTTTGAGACAGTCTCATTATGTCACCCTTGGTAGAGTGCCGTGACGTCACAGCTCACAGCAATATCAAACTCTTGGGCTTAAGTGATTCTCTTGCCTGAGCCTCCCAAGTAGCTGGGACTATAGGCACCCGCCACAACACCCAGCTATTTTTTGGATAAAGTTGTAATTGTTTGGCAGGCCGGGGCTGGGCTTGAACTTGCCAGCCTTGGTGTATGTGGCTGGCCCCCTACTCACTGAACTACAGGCACCGAGCCAAAGAAACTATAGCAGTGGAGGGGGATCAAAACCTCTGAGAGGTGATGACTTGTCCAAGATGGGGTGATCATATCCCCCAAGCAGGACACTTTTAGCTAGGACAACAGTCATAAACTGGGATTGTGCCAGCCAAATAAAGATACATGGTCACCTTATCTCAAACTGTACAAGTAGTATGCGACAGACTTTGTCCTATTCTGTTTCAAGTTGCTTTTTTAAATATTTTATTTAATCCTAGTTACAGTCCTATGAAGTGGTTATCCCCCATTTAATAGATGAAGACATGTAGTTCTTTTATTTATTTATTTTTTTTGAGACAGAGTCAGGTGGTTGTTGGTTGTAGTTGTCATTGCTGTTTAGCAGGCCCTGGGCTGGGCTCAAACCCGCCAGCTCCAGTGTATGTGGCTGGTGCCCTAGCCACTGAGCTACAGGCATTGAGCCACAGATTTGCTGGGGCAATAAAATAAATTAATATGAGTACATTGCAAACAGAGAAATGGTATACAAAAATAAGTAATGTTTCCTTTTGCCAACATTCAATCTTATTTTCCAAGTCGCTTGCCTCATCCATTTATAGAATGAAGAACAGAAAAGAGCTATGAAAATAATACAGGCTGTGGAGTCTGACAGGCCTGTATTTGATGCCCTAAATAGCACCAATCACTTGTGTGACCCCAGTCAAGTGGGGTATCCTTTCAGGACTCAGCACTAAGAATAGCTTCCCTACCCTAGCTCTTAGGAAGACTGTGTGAGCTAAGCTTGCTCTCAGACCTCCATTAATGGTGGCCTTTTTAATGTCTCTTTTGTTTTATAACTTAACCACATGCACTTTACAAAAAAAAATTTTTTTTTTTTTTCATCTAGCCTAGAATGTCAGCTCCATGCACTGTTTAACACCATGGAGCATCTATCCACCTTGGGCAGCTTTTTGTGTCTGGAAGACACTCTTCCTCAACCCCTGGGCACCTCTGTTGATAAACTTTCCTGGCTGTCTGGGTTGATGGAAATCAGCTCTATTTGGTTTGCCCTGAAAATGTGTTTTATTTGTAACTTATTCTTAGTCTTTAAAAAAAAATTTAAGAAAAAACGCAATTGGTTTTTCACTGGCCCTGACCAGAGATGAGGGATAACATATTATTTTACAAAAAGTATGAATAATAAGTCATAAAACAATCCTAGCCACACAGCAGAGTCAATAAATGCTTGGTGGCTTAAAGCAGAAGCGCTGCCTCAGACCATTTTTCCGTTGCTGGTGTATGTGTTGACAATTCTTCGTTATTATTATTTTTTAACATTCCTTAATGGGAAAAGAAATACATGCACATGATAGAAAATTTAAGCAGAACACTAAAAATACTTAAGGGGAGAGTGTCCCTGTTGTTCCTCTTTCCCGCAGATGCCATGATTAATTCCTTGGGCACTGTGCATTTCTAACACAAGCGTATAAATCTCCTCCCAGCTTTTTTTAAAAGCTAGAGAGGTTTAATCCCTAAATGGCTCCCGCCCCCATTTAGCAAGTGGGCTTCTTCGCCTTGGCGGTAACCGCAGCTGTCCTGCCCTCCCACAGCCTGTTCAAAGCCCTTTGTGTGGACTGACCGCTGGGGCCTTCAAAGGCAGAAATGCCCTTTGACCCGCGAGGGTCCGAGACGAGGCTGAGCCTCGAGCACCTGCGGGCCGGCGGCGAGCACACCCGGGAGGCTCTCCGGGACAGCGCACGCCTCAGCTTGTCTACCTGCAAAAGTGGGGACGCTAGCGGAGCGCTTAACCCCCCGAGGTCGCAGAGCTGACGAGGCGTGGGGGTCGCAGTAGGACTTTGCGCCCGGCTACTCAAAGGAAGTGAAATTTGAGCTGCGCGCCTGCGGGAACTAGTAAATGGCGAGGACACGGGACAATCCCTTTCTTCCCGGCACCCCACACCGCTTCACAAGCTTTGCCCTCCTCCCCTGCCCCGCCCTCTCCGGCTCGGCCCCTCCCCCTCCGCCTCCGCTCCTGCCCCTCCCTCCGCCTCTGCTCCTCCCCCTCCGCCTCTGCTCCTCCCCCTCCGCTCCTGCCGCTCCCTCCGCCTCTGCTCCTCCCCCTCCGCCTCTGCTCCTCCCCCTCCGCCTCTGCTCCTCCCCCTCCGCTCCTGCCGCTCCCTCCGCCTCTGCTCCTCCCCCTCCGCCTCTGCTCCTCCCCTTCCCGGGCCCTCCTCCTGCTTCGTCCCTCCTTCGTTTCCCTTCCCTTCCTCCTCCCCTCCCTCAGCCTCCTACTGGTCGCTTGTTTCTATCGCGTCTCTCTCAAAACCAGGAGCGGACGGCGGGCCCGGGACTGGCCCCGCGCACGCGCAGGAGCGGCGCCGGCTCGCCTGCCAATCGGAAGCGCCAGCCCTGAGCCGGGGAAGCGGCCGCAGAGGTTGCTCTGTCCCGCTGCCCGCCTGGCGGTTGGCTCCTGCTCCGGGCCCGGGCCACCGGCTGTGTAAGTGGTACGTGGGGGGCTCCCGGTGACGGAGCCCGGGCCGGCTGAGGGGAGGGCTGTCTGCGTCCCCGGCGTGCGAGTCGGCGTGTTCCCGCTGAGGGGCTCGACCCAGCCCACACCTGTTCCGGGCCCAGTCAGCCCTCACCTGCCCGGGTCCCGCTGTGCAGCCTGGGGTTCAGCTTACACCTGCTTGACGCCCGGCTCCCGCAGCCTGCCGCCCTTCTCACACCTGTCCGGGGCCGTGTCCACACTCGCCGAACAACCCGTCTACACCTGTCTCAGACCCGGCCCGCACCTGCCCTCTCTCGGGCCCGGCCTTTGCTCTCCTCAGCTCGCTGCTGTCACTCTCTTCCCCTCCCCGGCTCACGGGGCTTCCTCCGCCAGGGCGTCCTCTCCGCGACCGCGCCAGCCCCGGCCTGGCTGCGCCCCCTGGACGGGGGCTGGCCCCGGTGGGTCTGGGCCCCCCGCCCCCCGCCGGCCGCCCTCCCTGCCCAGCGATCCCGAGGCAGTCCTTCTCTCCCCTTGCCTCCTGTGTCTCTTCGGGATTAAAAGTGCCTCGAATCCGGCTGGGCGGCACGAGGCACTGTTCCCTCAGGATAAGATCTTCGTGTTATAAACTCCACTGTATCCTAGTGAAGTCGTTTTGTTTTTTTTTTAGCAGTTTTTGGCCCGGGCTGGGTTTGAACCCGCCACCTCTGGCGTATGGGGCCGGCACCCTACTCCGTTGAGCCACAGGTGCCACCCTATCCTAATGAAGTCGTAAGGAAGGGGGCAGCAGGCTGCTGACTTGGGGTTCTTCTCTGTAAGTGCTGCTGCCGCCCCCAGTTTACTTCCTCACATAAATGACTTTTCATTAAGTTGCCTGGTGGTAGGCTGTGGTGTTTGTGTCTTCACATGTTTTTATAGAGAAAGCGATTAAAATACTGAAAGCAGGGCTCCGTTGAGCAGAAGAGATGGCCTGTGACACCCCCTTTCCCGTTTAAACTAGTGACTCTCTAGTTTTTTATAGGCAGTTATAGGTATTTCCAGACCAGGTTTTTTTTTTTTTTTTTTTTTTTTTTTATTTTTTTTGGCCGCGCTGGGTTTTTAACATCCCCCACCGGCCTATGGGGGCCGGGCCCAATTTGCCTTGGGGGGTGGTTTAAACCCCCCCCCCGCCAAAAAACACAAAAAAAAAAAAAAAAAAAAAAAAAAACCTGGTCTGGAAATACCTATAACTGCCTATAAAAAACTAGA